>JASDQU010224594.1:0-17549 GCA_032191745.1 Picea mariana | reverse complement strand
ACCGACCCAGAGTGAGAGGTCGGCCCTGCCAGATGGTGACTCTTCACACGTGCCAGATTGATATAAATAAGAGGCTAGCGCCTCACTTCTAAGACACACTTCACTTGCTCATTCTCTTATGAGGCAAGCTGCAATTACCAGTTGGAGAGAGGGAGAAGAGTGGCACATCTCTTGGGGAGGACTTTTTGTATCAGTTTGAGTTATCTCTTGAACATTGTATAAGCTATTTATGATAAGGAAGTTTTTGCTGGGTTTTCTTCCCCTAGAGGGTTTCACAGGATAAATGTTGTGTCTCTTGTGAATGTGTATTTCTCAGTGATCTTGTTCTTATTATGCTCGTATCTAATGAAATGCAAAGAACTATAATAATGGCATAAACATTAACAATCTTTCTCCTCTTCAAGGGGCTGGCAAGGTTCTTCATAAATCTCTTCTTTCACATCAGAGGGTTCTTGATGTTGAATATGATATGCATTTCTAAGACCTGCTATAATCTAAGTAGTGAATCCTCTGTCTTCCAAAGCTATTGTGAGATTATGAAGGGCATCTTCATACATTTGGCAGCATGGTTTGGTAAAGTCAATAAACCTACTGATGAGGTGTATGAAAGATAATATACCACTATCTTCGCAACAACTCTTAAACCGATCTTGCAAGTAGGATGGAAGAGTGAGTATGAATAATTTTATAATAGCATCCTCTCCTCCCAATTTTGTCTTGCTCATATAGTCCAAAAAATTTACGATGTGAGGAGTTGGGAGACCACAAAATCTTGGAGAGTTGTTTAGCCATTTTGTATCAAAGTAATTTGGGTATCCTTGAAAACTTTTGAAATCAATAGTCAGATACATTTGTTCTCAGTGTGCCATGATCCCATAACTTGGAAATATCACAGATTTGAGAGTAAGGTGGCGCCCTAGAAAAGGTCAGTGGAGTCGCCAGATAATTTGCCTGAAACTATCAAAGGATAAGGGAAAACACCCTAAGTGGAGTCGCCAGGTAAGCTTGAAAGATAAGGCTTTTGAGGCAAGGCTTACCGAAAGTGTCGTCTTGAGGAGAATTGACTCAATGTTCCCCAGCAACGGTGCCAAAATGTTATCGCACAGTTTGTAGCAAGGAATAAAGGCTAGAGATTGGAGAGGCAAACTGGCGTAACTGGAACCAATCCCACCCAATGTCACCTCAATGGGATGGTTCTTTCTGTTTAGGGTGGTAGGGACCAGGGGAGACATCCCCGGTGACCTGGGGCTTTGAGAAGGCAAAGGATTATAAGACAAGCATAAGTTTCCCCCCTCACAAGTCACCACCGAGCAGATAGTCTGGCTAACAGCCAATAATAAAGTATAACCAAAAAGCGAGATACACCTGCCTGAGACAAAGCAAAAAGAGACTGATACATGTTAGCTTGCTCACTTGGTTAGTACTTCATATAAATCAATGAATATCTGATATACATATAAGCAATTGGATAATAAATATTGACGAAGTCAATGTTTATAAAATAGCAATGATATATAATGTCACTTCTTCAATAAATGCTAAGAAAATGTGGCATTCAATGTAACAATCAACACTTCATTCAATTAATCCCTTCAAACCACCATTCAAATGCTTATCAGAAAAACGTTAGCTGCACAAATGATATTTATAGCTAGGGATTACGGCAGCAGTAGATTAGCAAGGTTAGTTTCTAAGCTAGGGTTAGTAGTTAGGGTTTCATTCAAAGTTTTGAGAGTTGTTGTGATCAAGTTTACTGAAGACAAAAGAGGTCTCTAGATCAATGCCATAGGGTTAATGGAGTCAAAAGTAGAGGACGCGAGAGCTAAGATCAAAAATATAGTACGGCTAAGGACCAGAAGGTGAAGCTTTGAGGTGTTCCTAGGGCAAGGCCTCAAAGTCAAAACCCTAGGGCAGAGAGGCTCACCTTGGTGTAGGGGAACTAGGCCTTGGTAGGGGAACTAGGCCTTGGTGTTCTCTCCTCCTTCCTTAACTCAATGGCAATGATGGCTAACTGAGAAAATAGCATAAAACCAAGACAAGAGGGTTTGGAAGGCAAGGTGTTGCTACAGCAAGGCTTCACCAGCAAACCCTAGAAAATCGGCCCATCAAAGTGTAGAAGAACTAGGCTCTAATGCGTCTTCTTCTTCTTCTTAGCTTGAAAGTAAAAATGACTAGCAGATAAAGAGAAAAGAAGAGTGTAGCTACGGCTAGGCTCTTTCCCTCTTCAAACAATGGCTGAAAAATCTCTTGATGGGGACATGAGACAAGGACCTATTATGTGTGCTTGTCATCTAGGGTTTCTTCAGAAAATTTATAACAATAAATGCAAGAAATAACAATACAACCATTCAATTAAGAGGTTTTTCAGAAATTCACTTACATTTCACCAAGAAATATTATAGCAAACCTTAGTTGTAACACCTTCCACCAAGAAATATGCCAAAAATGCCAAATAAAGATCCAAAATGCCATCCTTCAACAAATGCGCCTCACAATTTCATCCAAAGAACCCAAGTCTAGCGCTAATTTAAGACCTCACTAATGAGTGACTGAGGGATGATGATAAAATGAGAGTGAAAACCCTTAATATATAGTGTATCAATGACCTAATTTTACTTTTAGGTCATAAAAAGGCCGACAAGGCCAAAATACTAAAAATCATATTGTTTTACATTAAATGACAAATTAAAACCCTAATCAAGCAACAAAAGGACATCATCCCCTTTCTAGGGTGGCGTTAGCCCCTTCTAGGGCAAAGCAGCCTCCAGGAGCAAAACGTTAGCCCCCCTTGGGCTTCTCCAAGCTACCACACGTGCCAAACTGCCTTGTCCATCTGCCAAAACATCCATGAAGAAAGGATGACGTCATGGACCTCATAGGTGATGTCCTAGGCCATCCAAGGCCAACGTTCCACCGAAAAGGGCACAACCCCCCTAGGTCAAGCTCTGCCAGGGTGCCTCTGGTGGAACATCCTCCTCTTCTCCGATGCAAAGCCCCTGATCCATCTCTGTCATGTCGCTGCCCCCTGATGGGGTCTCAGCATCCATCTGATGGGCTCTTCAGCCCCATGGAGGTCCGAACTGATCATCTCCCCATGTGTACCAGTCCAACTGGTACCTGTCCGTCGGGGATGATCCTGCACATCAACAGCTACGCCCTCCATGGGCTTATAAGTCAAAGGGATCATAGCAATGTCAATCACATCTCATCATCAATATTATTAAACATGTGCATAAAATCCCTAATACATCAGCTAAAAGCTCAAAGACATTACACGAGCCTACAATACAAGTTTGGAGAAAATGATAGGGCGTCCTATTGGGCTAGTGTCCACTGGAAGAGGAAAGTTTCTGGAAGAGACCTCATCCAAGCCATGTAAGTGGGTGATGTGGTCAAGGGATGTCCAAGCAGGTGGGTGCAGTAGGGGCAAAGGATGCAAAGCTTTACCTGTGGGTGCCTTTGTAGAAGGCGAGTTGCACCTGTCCTGGATGCAAATTTTTCCAAGCCCATTCATGCCTTTTGTTCTTACTTTTTATTCTTTTATTTTTATATTCCTTTTTTCTTCAAGAGGTTAATCAAGGACCACTGCCCTGGCGTGGTGACCAGTGGTGACAGCGTTACCCACAAATACTTTCACAGAAATGAGAAGGTTGGCTCGTGATGAGACCCCCTTTCCCTTGGCCATGCAACCAAGAGTCACTACCCTAGCGTGGTAACCAGCTGGTGGTAATGTCATATTGCTAGGTACCCATGGACCTAATAGGCTGGCTCGTGATGAGACCTCCTATCCTCTGATCAGGTCTTGTTTTATTATTTTTACGGGTCCCTCTTGTTTCTTGTTGAGAAACCTTTTATTGCTTTCTCAGGGATCCCTGGGCAAAGCATCTTGAGGTTTTATTCTTAGGCTTTTATCTTTTACCAGCTTGCTTTTACCTTCTGGGCCTTTAGCCCCTTCTTCCCACGAGATAAGGTGTGATCCTGAAAATAGGTCAACCCAGTGCCCGGACAAGTGGAATGGGATAGGTGAGCGGGAAGAAAGATGAAAAAGTGGTGTTGTGAAGGAAGCGGGCGATGCTTTTCAAAAATCCCCCACCAGTGGCAAACCAAAACCTAAGGACACAGGCTTACTAGGGCATCCTGTCAATTCCCCCATACATGGTCAAGTGGGCAAGCGTAAGATCCAAGCATTTGTTAGAAATAAAAGGAAACAGATGCACATATTCAAAGGTTTTGATGATCAAAGTGACACATACCATGATACCCGGACTCATTACCTCATGAAGCAAGAGCCATCTCTGACACAAGACCAATCTGATGGTGATGGATGCTGCTGTTGCTGACAAGATAGAGGCGTTGAAATGAAGAAAAGGTGGGCCCTCCAGGGCCATGCTAAAGTCGATCCGACTCTCGGTACTCCATGTCTAGGACCTATGGGCCTTGAGACATGATCTCCTAGTTATCACTAAAAGTGGGGGATAATAGGGCCTAAGAGTGTTTACACTATAGTGAATTCATCTTTGAAGACTTGAATGCTTCAGGCCTTGAAGTGCCAACACCTCTAGCATTTATTTCTTTGTCCTTTGACCACTATTATCATTTATTTCTCAAGTTATTTGTTGTTGTTTTAATTGACTCCATAAGCCCAAAAGGAACTAGTTTTTGCTTGCTCTTGTTGATGATTGCAGCTTCGTGAGACATTCTTCGGGTCTTCTCTCTAGAGCAGTCGGTTGGGTTGACCTGTGCCTTCTCCCTATCTTCTCCCCGATGGATTGAGTTGGGTTGACCTGAGATGGGTCTTCTCCTCAGTTGTATTGGGTCGGGTTGACCTGAGACGGGTCTTCTCCCCAGGTGGATGGGATGGGTTGATTTGTGGGGATGCCCCAGATCTTCTCCCCATATCGGGCTGGGTTGACTTGGAAAATGCTCCTCTGAGACTAAGTTGAGCATGACACTTGTCAGAGGAGTGGCAAGTTGTCTTGGGGTGGCACCCAACATCCCATGGGAGCAGACCATGTGGAAATGTCACTTAAGAGTTGATCAAGTGGGCATGTCATGAGGGAGCAGCCCTTGACGATGATGATGACTTGTTCTAGTGGGCCGTAGCCCCTAGAAGAGATGAGGATGTCCACACTGGGTGCAGCCATGTGTGACATATTGATGCAACCTTTCACTATGATGCCCAGAGACGAGAAGAAGCCCAACGTCTTGTGTAGAACACCTAATCAGCTAAAGTCGGCCTAGACGAAAAGGCACCTTTTGGACAGAATAAGTTCACATTGGACTTGTATAAATAGAGAGAACTATCTCTCATTTTGACACAACACTCGGATCACTTTCTCTCTCTTGAGTAGCGCACACTTGGACTATTCTTCTCTCTTGTGTAGCACTAGCCTCTTGAGATTCTAGCGCACTTCTTATTGGTGATGAGATTTTCTCTTGGACAATTTATTATCTAGTGAAAGGTTGCAGCTGGGTTTTTCTCCCTTGTGAAGAAGGGTTTCCCGCGATATCTCATGTGTATCTTGTGCATGGTTATCTTCTTGTGATCTTGGATATTTGTATGATGCAATTTATGGTTAGGGTTTATGCTTAATGATGCTTATGCTATTGTAAAAATGAATAGAATATTAACAAGTTGAACAAGCATAAAAACTCAACAGATCTTGTTGAAGGATTTGATCAAAACAACTTTTTGACTCTCTTCTTTCAAGCTTTTACTAACTAATTCTAACCCTAGTTTAGCTTGAACTACTAATTTTGTGGCTGTTGTTGCAAAACACTGCTACAGCCACCTTAACTGCTACTAATTTGCTGCATAACTAACTCTAACTGCTAGCTAAGATTACCAGAATTTGCTTGTAACCATTGCTGATCAATCTATCCATCAAATGCTAAATTTTCATTGTGTTTTCAAGCAATTCTGAAGTGTATTTATTGTGGCTGTTACAAAACATTGACTGCTGTTATAAACTGATAATTCACTGCATTTTTACTTCAGCCACTATATATCTTGAATGTCTATGCTCTTTTGAGGCTTTACTAGCATTTCGGTACTTGCAAATTGCTTACATATGCTATATTGTTCTTGTTTCAGGCAGGTACACCAATTACTCTTCTTTGCCTCAATTCCTCAGACATAGACACTCTTAACTTGGGTGACCAATGAGAGGGGGGGTATATCTTAAACAATCCTTAGCTTACTCAGCCTTTTAGGTCGCCAAGGACACCTCCCTTGGGTTGGACATTCATCCATCCCTAAAAGTGGGGATTTCTAACTGAGGTGATAGTGGTGAGATATCATGTTGTTATGCCAATTTCACCTACTTGTCTTGGGCTCTGGACAAGTACAAATTGCGCGATAACATGATGTCTTAGCTCTCTTCTGCCGCCTTTAGCAGTTGACGGTCAACCTTGGTAAAACCAAGGTTATGATCTTCAACAGGTTGAAGAAGACCTCGGACCTCCATTTCTTCCTCAAAGGGACAGAAATCGAGCTCACTAGCACTTACAAATTACACATACTTGGGGGTGCAATTCTCAGGACCCCGCTTCAACTTGCGACCAACACTCCAACCTCAGATCAACAACGGCTATGGATCCTTAGCCCTCCTCGAGAGACAATGCTTCTGACACCATTTTCAGGACATCTCATCCAAGATGTCCCTCATGGACTCCATCCAACCCATTGTTCTCTACGGATCGAAGAATTGGGGACCTTCTTTACTTGAGTTTGATTGGGCTTCAGCTGAGAGTAGTGTTACCAACATCGCGATAATATCACTAGCATCGCGATATTATCGCCGTTTCGAGGGTCGACGATATTATTGTCCGAAAATATCGCAATATTTTTTAAAATAGCGCGATAATATCGCAATTCGATTGAAAATGTTGCAGGGCCACAGAAAGTGATGAATTCAAAGTCGATTTTTGGGTTTTAAAGTGTCATTTTGCAAACAGAGTGTGGGGTTTGGAGAGCAAAGGAGCAAGAGGCAAGCAAGCACTGAAAACTTAGTTTTTTTTGTCATTTTGCAAACAGAAGAGGCTAGTAATCTACTAATTAATGGTAATATTAAATTCTTAAAGTAAGAGGATGATACTTTCATCATTTTACTTAAATTTTTAACATTACCATTAATTGTTTCTGGATGTTTTTGAGTGGTTCCAACCTCATTGGACTTCATATGGAGAAAGTAGAATTTTAGGTCCCATTCAAAATTCAGCAGACTTGATGGTTTTCAGGATTCAAGATTGGCAATATTGCAACATTTCCACTAGATTATATCGTGTATGAGGGAATGGAATTGGCATTTAGACAAGAGCACCAAGCCCTTTATGTACCCCGATGTTGGTGGCATTAATTGTTGAACTCTTCTATCATGAACTTAGGAAAAATGTACCCTTCACTCAAGTAAAATCACTTATTAGGAATGTTAAGCTTTTTCTATCTTACTTTAATGCTTAATGGGTGCCATTGATGATGAGGATCCTAATATAGGCGATGATTTTGATATGTAGTTATTTGTTGTAGCATGATTTTTTTTGGACTCTAGAGGCCATTTACAGTTTCTTTGTTGATGTATTTTGGTTCAAAGATGGATTGCACTCGGTGTTATTTTGGTTTATATGCACCCTTACTTGCTATTTACATGAGAAACTTTGCATATTTGTGTATAATGGTTTGGATTCATATGGATCCGCATGAATATATCTTCACGGACTCCGATGGAGCGAGTTGTACTTGGCAGTAGCACCAATAGAGGACACCAGAGTCTAGCTCCTACTTCTTCTACAGGACATTAGAGTCCAATGCCGGCCCTAAGGCCTTCTTCCTCTAAAGGAAAATCCATTTCTACAGCCACCACCTTTGCCCATAAAAGGAGCAGAGGGAATCATTAGCTTATTTATCTGATTTCATTGGAGATGACTCATGATGATGAGATACATTTATTATTATTTTTTATGATATTTTGAGACTTTAGAATCAGGACATGATTCAATGTTGATCTGTGATGTATTCTAGTTTACTATACATCTTATATATCAGTTTTGTTTTCATATTTATGTGGAAATGCATTTATTTGATGTTGTTGATGCTTTAGATATTTAAAAAATTGAAAAAAATTGAAGATTTTTGTATTTTTTTCATTCTTACGACATTTCCGATATTTTCTGATATTTTCCCCGATGTTGTTGATATTTTCATTTTTGGACCCTCAACGATATTTTGCCGATGTCGATGTTTGCAACACTAGTCCAGACCCTTCTCCTTCGATGCATCATTAGATGCAAGCAAATAGTCCCTTAGCACATCATCCTAGCAGAGTTTGGGGCTCGACCCTTTCGACTTGAGAAAATGTTCAGACTTCTTTTCTACATCGCATTCGGAGCTTTGTTGACTCAGTGATGGGGCGAGATTAGTACTCATACTTGGCCTATTGTTCTTCCGAGACCATTGCCCTCTCTAGTCCTTCAGGACGGGCTCGAGATTGGTTCACGGGGGTTTCAGATATTTTGGAGTCCGTGGGTATTCAGATGGACCGTCTCCCTCCGTTTAGATATTCCTTAGATGCACCTGGCCACCTCCTACCCACCAAACAGGATCATTAGGGATGACATTTATAGGCAGTTTATCCAGACCACTTGGGTTACCCCTAAGGGTGGGTTACGCCCAAATATGGCCTTCTATGTTGTGCACTTCTTGGAGCTTAGAGACGGGTTCATTGTTCGACCGTAGTATACACTCTGCCATTGGATGCACGCTCTTCGCATTCCCCTTGATCAATTGAGAGAGGGTTCTCATAGACTTCGTGTAGAGACTGACCACCGGATCGATCGATCAGACATGATCTGCCAACTATGCCATCTACAGGAGGGAGGGAGAGAATGAGGAGCACTTTATCTTCCACTGCTCCATATATTATGAGATCAGAGGGAGGTTCCATTGCCTATTTAGGGGGATT
This sequence comes from Picea mariana, assembly GCA_032191745.1. NCBI lineage: Eukaryota > Viridiplantae > Streptophyta > Pinopsida > Pinales > Pinaceae > Picea > Picea mariana. The sequence goes on along the minus strand of JASDQU010224594.1, from coordinate 8,589 downwards.
TAAATCCTCACTACATTCTTCAAATACCCCGACCAAAGGTGCTTAGCCTTATACATGCAGGAGGCTCTCAAACTTCGAGCCCATACCCTTCAGCCTCCTACTGGACCAAGATCTACCCAACAGATCACTTCCTTCTTCACAGTGCTACCCTCAAGGAGGGGCACTAAGAGACACTCCAATAACAACACAACTCCAGATTCCAAATCAATGCGGATCCGTGGGACCTATTCCCCTTCCACAAGACTTCAACAACATGACCACATCAGATCCCTCCCTAGGAGAAGGAGGAGATCCCCCAAGCCTCAACGGCGAACTACCTCTTCCAGACAACAGCGCAGCGGACGATCTAGGTAACCCACCGACTCTCCCTCTGGACATCATACTATACTTAGTTTCTTTCATTTGGCCTCGGATGATAGGAGAGATGGGTCTATTCCATGAAAAACTTGTTTCATTACTTTTGGTTCTTTTCATTACTGGATCTTCTCCTGCTGTACATCTCTACTTCAGAGCAGGTTTCTCGGCCCGAAGTCAAGGGTTGCTCATAGCTCAACCTAGATTTCACTCTCTTCTCCACCCTACTTTACTTTACTTTTCCGCATCTTGCCTTTTATAGGAGACCTTTTGGTACTCCTTCTTTGACCTAATTTTGTGGTCATTAGTAGGACATTAATAAAATTATGTTATCTTATCTCATTCCTAAGAAATAACCCTGAAGTGTTCGATGATTATTGGAAAATCTCTCTTTGTAATAGAGTGTACAAAATAATAGCAAAGACTGGCTAATAGGCTCAAAGGAGTCTTCTCTAATTTCATCTCAAAAGAATAGTATGGTATCTATCCTACATAATAGACAGATCCATGATGTAGTGGGAGTTGTTAAATTTTAGACCCAACACCCGGCAATCTATTTCCTAGCAAATACCTTGTTTTAATAAACTTATTACGCATATTTACTGAATAAAAAACACAACTGAGTTTTAACGATTTACAGAAATAAATCAACAGAGGAAAAACAGGAAACCAAACACATTTGCACACGTAATTTCTGGGTAAATACCCCTAGAAAAACCCCCAAGGGAAAACTAATACTGCGATGATTTTGTTATTATAAAATCTGGGCTCCCGTCCTGGAATAATGGCCCACCTGAGTAAAAATTCAAAACAACAAGAATAGCCTATCACAGTTCAAGATCTACCCTTTGATCTTGTTGGTCGTTACTTCCTTTGTTGCCCCTTGCTCCCTTCCTCGAACCTTGCCCCTACACACTTGGCTAAAAGTCCTTCTCCACCCAAGACAATGAGATCTCACTATCTCACTCTGTGTGTGTCTCCTCCCCTCACCTTAGCTGCCTTTTATAATGTTGAGTTTACCCTAGATCTCCAAAGTGATCAATGGATGAGATAAGATCTCATCAACACTTTAGATCAATGGCTAGGATTTAATTTAATTCACTAATGTCAAATACTTAGGCATTTAATTAAATTAAACTCAGATTAATTATAAAAAGGCATTCACTTTAATAACAATTTATTAAAGTGAATTTCCTAAGTCTTGAGAGGTATTAATGACGACTTCCACATGTTAGACACAAAACCAATGTGGAAGTACTTGTCTGATGCTACAAACATCAACAGGAGTAGCAAAAGAAGTTCTCCATTCCATAACGGTAAAACAAATGTCAACTATGGTGATGAAGTAAGATCTAGCTAAGGCTTATGATAAGGTAAATTGGTTATACCTTAGGTTAGTGCTAAGACATATCGAAATGAGTTCAGAAGTTTTAAATTGGCTTGTGGGTTGCTTATCTTCAATTTCATTTGCAATACTAATCAATGGTTCAACATCTAAATTTTTCTATCCTTCCAGGGGGCTTACTTAGCGTTGTCCTATGCTCCCTTTCCTCTTCTTATTGGTTGTTGAAGGGTTAAGTAGGATGGTGAATATTTTTAAAGGGGAGGATCTTAAAAGGCTTTAAATTAGGGAATTCTCTTACCCCTTCTCATATACTATTTGTGGATGATGTTACTCTATTTGGCATAGGCTAAATAAGGAAAGGTACAAAGAAATTCTAGACTTATACAGTAAAGCTACGGAGATGGAAGTGAAAGTTCACAAATCTTCAATATCATTCTATGGTTTGGAGATGGAAAAAGAAAGACAGGTTATTCAAATTTTGACCTTTAATACCTCTCCCTTTGACAATGGGGTCAACTACCCTAAGTTTCTATTTAAAACCTAATGACTATAGGTTCAAAGATTGGAATTGGATTTATAAAAAAAAATTGAAGGCAAGGTCACTAACTGGTGCTATAGATGGTTATCAAGGGGAGGAGGGTTGACCTTGGTCAAATCAATGCTAGAAGCAATTCCAGTATATTGGCATTCTTTAGCATATGTCATGTTACACCTCATATTGTATGAGGTTCCACTTTGTGATTTTTATCACATTAATGAAAATTTGTTGCCGGTTCCTTGGAGCTAGTGGACCGACTTGGAGGGATTCATCTTCATGGCATCATATCATTTGATGGATCTCTTTGGTCGGGGGAGTCTCACTTCTCCTTGGTTGGATGATTTTGCTTGTTGCTTGGCAGTCTTCCCTCATGTGCTTGCCTTGTTGATCACCCCTTGATTGCACTTTGATGGATGCGGAGCATACTATCTCATTATGGTGGTTTGGTATATGTGCTTATCTTGGATATGGATGATGGTTCAAGCCCCCCCAAGGGATTAGATGATGATGGTGGTAGGAGGTAGATGTTTCATGACATTGTTGTTGATATTTCCTTAAGACTTGGTGGGTTGATGTATGATGTTGGTGTCACTAGGATGGGGTGTTCTACATGGTCCTCATGTGTTGGATGTGTGATGGGGAACAGACTTGATAATTGGATGGGTTAGCACTTCTTTATGTCCCCTTCTCTAATGATGTTGCTATGGTGGAATGATTCATGTTTCCTTTGCGGGATTTTCCTAGATGATTTAACTTTATGATGTAACATGTACTAGACATCACTCAGGGGGGGATGTGTTTAATGATGTTAGTACCCTCATTGATGTGTTATTTCCTAAGTTTGATTTAGAGGGGAGTACTACATATGATTTGATGATGATCTAACCTTTTTCCTAGGCTGGATAATTACTTTTGATGTAATAATCCCTTAGTGGTAATGCACCTTAGGTGGGGCTTTATGTTTTGTTGTTATCATGGTAGGGTTATGCTAGGGAGAACATCTTTTATCTAAATGGTACAACACTTTATTAGGGTGCATCCCTCTTTGGCACACATGTTCATGGTGATTTAATTTGTTGGTGACTAATTGGAGGGGAGATATGGTTATATTTGAGAATTTAACCTTTGTGCACAAATGTTGAGGTTGATTTAACTATTCAATGGTTAAATTAATCTAATTTATCCAGATTAACATTAATAGCTTGGGCACCCTACTTCACTAGCTTTCTTTTCACACTTGAAGGAGGAAGGTGGCACATTACATGCATTTACTTCATCATCTTACTATATTTGGGCATATCGTTGGAGAGAGCACTTGTGGAGACATGTCTTGCTATTCTTGAAGGTGTATATTTATTTATTTCATGGAGCTTTGGCATGGTTAAAACCATAATCTTCCCTTATCTCCTTGGATTTGTTTTGATGAAGGTTGCCCACTTACTATTTTGGGGTTTGACTACTTCACCTTGCACATTCATCCATGGAGTTGGTTGACGATTAATTAATTATTGTTGTTGACTCCTTCCTTGCACAAGTCTTGAGGAGTTGTAAGTTTGTAACTACCTTGAATATTATTTATTTATTTGGATGCACATTGGAGAAAGAACCCATGAGGAATCTTTCTATTTTGAGAAAGTTGTTGGAGGCTTGACTAAGCTTTTCTTGTAGAGCGCTCCATCTAGTTGGCATCTTGCACACTTGCTCATGCATCTTGTGGACCACTTGCTATTTTGGGATGGTGGTTATGGAGCACTCTCCCATGTCAAGAATATTTTATGGTATTTGCATGAATGCATCTTGGGTGGCACACTATTGAGGCATTATTTTACCATTTAATGGAGCACTTAACATGGCCAACCACTCATTAGAGGAGGCACCCCACCTTCTTTTTCTATTTTTAGAGGATGTTGCTTAACTACTCCATTATTTTATTATTGTTTGACTTGTCATGGAGTTAGTTAGCAAATAATGTATTTTATTGTAAGAGAGATGAATTTCCTTCTATATAAAGAGGAGATTATCTCCATTTCATCGTTGTTGGAAACCTAATCCACTTAGGGTTACGGTATTCCTCACTTGATGAAATGTGAAAGGTCGAGTGATAGTGTAACTAACGTCGGGAGTGCAAGAGACCTTGGAATCCGAATACAAAGGTCACATCATTATGTATTTATATTTGTACCATATCATTAATGAATGCATTCCACATTTATCTATTTTGCATGTCTAACAATGGTATTAGAGCCAAAGTCTTATGACCTGAAATAAGTTATGGTAGTTCTCCATAACATCCAGAAAACGCCCCTATGCCTGCAATCTTGTCCACTTGTTTGCCTGAGTGTTTCCTTTCCTCCTGCAGAAAAGTTCCATTGCCTGCTAGTCTGGCATTCTCAACCTGCATATCTGTCTCTCCCAAACAAAAACACCTCCACCAATCTGCCAATCTGCGTTAAATCTCTCTTTGTACGTTAGGGTTTTCTGAGCGCACACTTTGGTGTCATATATATGCAGAAAACATCCCTCTAGCTTCTACCTTCTCTAGATGATTCCCTGCCTGTGCTTCTGGCCTGCCTGCCTACCTATGTGTATTCCCTCTACCTTCTTGTCTAACAAATTATGTGCGTGATTACCTACCATTCCTTGCGAGAGTTAGGTTTTCCTCCTTGTGAGTGCATCATTCCCGTACATATTCTTTGTGCATGAAACTTAGGGTTTTCTCCACTAACTTGTGCATATTTCCAATTTGAAGAAGGTCTAGTTCATTTTGCCCTTGGATTATTAGATCAATCGGTGCCACCTCGTGTTTCAAAACCTGCTTGATCGGGTCGAGGGGAAGAAATTGGGTACAACAAGCACATAATCGGTATTGGATATGAAAAGGATGTCACCTTTCATAATCCGGATTACACCAAACCAATCCAGTTCCATAGTGTTGGATTGCTACAAGATGGTTCACATTCACATGCTCCAGTTCAAGAGCAAATTTTGATATGCCAACATTGCCAGCGAATTGGCCACGTTGAAGATCAGTGCTTCGATCTTCATCCTTGAGAGCATTGCAGAAAGAAGAATCATCCTTCAAACAGATATTTTAACTGTAAGAAAACTGCAAGTTTAAAGAACCACTATGGGTAGATCCCTTCTTGGCGATGGTCATCAATAGCCAACAAGATATGTCAGTCATACCGACAAGTCCATTCTCAAGTATTGACACATCATGTAGTGAAAGGATTTGCATCTTCTCACCTTGACTCTGACAAGGGGGAACAACATCAGCGATTGACAGTCAGGCTTCCAGTTTCGAAGTCCTATCAGTCGAGAAACAAGCGAGCATGATTGGTTTGTGGTTTTCCTTAAACAACCACTTAGTAGAAGGCCTACAACTTCTGCTAGACAACAGTTTGTGGTTTTCTATAAACCTCCACATAGTAGAAGACTTGCAACTTCTACTAGACAATAGTTTATGGTCATCTTTAAACCAGCATTTGAGAGCACTTCCAATTAGCAAAAGACATCAGCTTCAGCTTCTAGCTAACTTAGGAAATGTTTTGAGAACCATTGAGCCTAGAGCAGGGTTCCAAAGTTTGTGGTCATCCTTAAACCACTAGATTGGTTTGTGGTCTTCCTTAAACCACCATCACCATTTAGTAGAAGACATCAACTTCTGCTATACATTCGGTTTGTGGTCATCCCAAAACCACCAGATTCAGAGAGCACATTCAGCCATCAGCAGTTGCGCACTTCCATATTTCAGTTGTCCACTTTCAGATTTCAGCTCTCACCTTGGACTCACAAACACCTCTTTGGATTAAGGGGGGGAATGTTGGAAACCTAATCCACTTAGGGTTACGGTATTCCTCACTTGACGAAATGTGAAAGGTCAGGTGATAGTGTAACTAACGTCGGCAGTCCAAGAGTGTAATGTCCCCACTAAATGTCCCCACTAAACACTGTGGACATTTCGTCAAACAGTTTGAACACGAGCATTCTATCAAACAATTTATTTATATTTTGAATTCCAACTGGGACTTACAATGAAGTACCAATACTAAAACTCAAAGACCTTTATTGCATTATTGCATTTGTGACAGTTGATATACATTGAAAAACTCAACAAAGAGTGCAATAACAAAATATGAGGAACCTGATATATTTTTTATGGGTTGTCTCTGCAATTTCTGAGATGAATGTGCATGTAGTTGACTACCAAATATGTCCACAAGCTCAGCAATTAATACCCACAAGATAATATGGCTCTGTTGCAATAGAAATCGGCCCCTTCCTCTAGCAAATGAGGTTTGTCCACACAGAAATAGATGCAACAATAAACAAAATCGATTCTGGAAATAAAGTTGCCCCCAAACAGTAGTATTCTCGGTCCCTTGCTGAAGTAATGCGCCCAGCAAGAAAGTATCATTATCTAGCCTCAAAGGAAAGCACCCAACCTTAAGGAAATTCCCCCAGCAAGGAGATATCTCAGTTTCTTCAGCAAACTCGGCCTCCAACTAAGAAGATACAACCCCCAAGGGAGTATCTCGACCCCCAAACTCAAAAAGTGTAGCCACAACTTAGCTCGGCCTTCCCCAACAAGAACTCGACCCTCATAAAAGCAAAACTCAGCCACCAAGTGAGGAAACTCAACTGCCAAGATGAGAAACTTAGCCACAATGAAGCACAATGAAAAGATCTGAGTGATCTTCTCTCTACGACCAGCTAGGGTGGATGGTCTCACCACCGAAACTAATCTCTCTCTCTAGGGTTTTTCATCCCAAGAGCCAAAGCCACAAGAGTTCTCTCAAATTCGTTTTTAGAAAATAACAATGCATATGAGAGAGGGCGCCCTCATTCCTCTTTTATTTCCTCGTTCACTCTTTTGCTGACCCTTTTACCCTTATACACTTGAGCAACTTTTTAATTTGACTTTAGTAAAATTACTTTATCAATATATTAACCCTTTTACTCCAAAAAGTGATTTCTTTGACTTTAAAGCATTTTTGGGCACTAAAAGTCACTTTTTATCCTCTCCACCATTTAGAGCTCTTCATCCCAATTCCAACAAGCTATTACACCAAGGTACCTCTCTTAGATAAATTGTTAAAATGACAACCTTAATGCAATCCATTAAATAATGCCCATTAATACTCTCAAGTTACGAGAACGGTTGAAATGCAATGGAATCGAAATCTGAATGCGCAGGAATGATCATGATGATGGAAGATGATAAGCGGACCTCTAAAAGCATCACATAACTCCTCCAAACCACCCGAGATCACTGTTAACCTCAAATTACCCCTTTGGTCAGGCTGACATAAACCCATAAGGTCATCTACAACTGCAGAGTAAGGGAATCCAAAAATAGGGACATTACAAAGAGACCTTGGAATCCAAATCCAAAGATCACATCATTATGTATTTATATCTGTATCGTATCATTAATGAATACATTCCACATTTATCTTTTTCGCATGTCTAACACATCATGGAATTGGCAATTGGAGGATTATGAAAAAGAGAGCTGATAGGAGATTGTAGAGCTTGGAGATGATTGATGTGGAGCTCCCTTGTATATCAAATTCTTGAAGACTAATGAATAAGTGAGGTATTGATCTCCTTTGTAGTATGGTTATGTACATGCACTTAAATTTTGTTGTTAATTATGTGTACATGACCTCTTGCTATCATTTCAATTTAAAGGCCTATTAATGAAATCTTTTTTCATTTAGGAGTAAAGTAATGTGAGAAGATTCTCCCTCTTGCTTTCCTTGCTGTAATAATTCTGTTTTATTTCCTTCATCTAATAAATTAGTTGCTGAAATGGAATTATAATTCAGCCTAATATGACAGCACCTTCAAATTTCTTTGATGAGTAGCACCCCTAGCTCTCCAAGATTAAGTTTTCACATAGTAATTTCCAGCAAACACTTGAGGTTGAATTGCATCAAATCGGTTCGTTTCACCTTAAGTACACACCCAAATGATGAATGTATCAACAAGTTCTTTCATCCCAAGGGTTGAAAGAGGTAAATCAGCCCTTTCTACCATATAGCCTAGGTTACCGGATCCGCGGGAGTCAAGTTCAGGATCCGCGGATCCCCGGTTCCGATACGGATCCGGATCCGGATTCGGCTGGATCCGCCTGGGATCCGGCATACAGCCGTTTCTTAAAAACTGATCCGTATCCGGTGCAGTGGAGGTGGATCCGGCTACAACAAAGCCAACAGCCACAGATTTTTATGGGTCGGGGTCGCGGTCGGGGTCGGGGTCGCGGCAGCAGGCAGCAGTGGAGGTCGGGGTCGGGGTCGCGGTCGCGGCAGCAGGCAGCAGTGGAGGTCGGGGTCGGGGTCGCGGTCGC
>JASDQU010224592.1:0-17549 GCA_032191745.1 Picea mariana | reverse complement strand
GTGCATGTGTGTGATTGTTTATTTATTACTGCTCATTATTGGATAATAATTCTACATTGATATAACATTTGAAGAAAAATGATTATAATTACGTTATTACTGATTCACCCTCCCTCTTAGTAATCCAACAAAATCTACTGTGCGCGTAAATTTATTGTCAACATTTTGTAACTGCACGATCTCCACAAAATTCCACTCTATTTTTCTAATCTAATTTGTAGGGTGGTTGTATTTCAACTTCAATATCCACTCCTGCAACACATGCGGGAAATCACAGAAAAATAATTCATGCAAGTCCCTAAATACGTACTTGTCCAAATATTTGTGCGGTGTTAACTTTGGGCTTCTGTTATCTTTCTGCTCAAATTCCATCTCCTTTGTTTTCAACCATCTCTCGATATCCACCTTCATTGGGTTCCATGGTATAAACATCCCCTTCTATATTCTCATTCTTTTAACATTTCCTCACCATATATGACATTATTTTCATGATTCTTCAGCAGATATCATTCACTCAATCCCATTTTGTTCCACCTGGCAACAGAACCATTTGTTGGTTACTTCTCTCTTGCTACCATTCTTGGGTTGACCCAATTTTAGGTTTATTACGGTTTCCAACAAAACCCTATAAAACTATCGGCCCCCCTGGTAAACCCAAAGGCAACACAACGCATAGAATTCACTATGCAGTCTCACTTGAGATAGTTCTTATGGGTGGCTACAATGCTCAAGTGCTTGCAGCCTAGGAATGAGTGGGGATCTGCGATTACACTCTGTGATATTCATTTATTTAATCTAACATTCATCTATACTACACATTTTGTCATTATTGTTCATGCATGTAGACACAATCAGATCTAGCTAACCCATTCATGCAGTCATATACTAGCTAACCATTGACAGTAAAGAAATAAACAATAATCACTCCATGGAACACATGATCTACCATGGTTCACTTCGTCATGATCTACCATGATTCACCCCCTCCTCTTATGCATGTACTTTACCTTGCATGTGCTGATTTTCCTGCTTGTTGTATTTTCTTTATTTGCACTTTATTCTCCAAAATTAGTCTTTTCCCTAAAATGGGCCTACACCCAACACAATCCCTGGGCCCCAAAAAGTAGAAAAAATAAATAAATAAATAAAACGTTGTTTAGAGCCTCAAAATGGCCCCACAAGTTTAGGACTCGAAAAACTGTAAAAAAATTGCCAAATTGGAAATCTATTCTTTGAGCCAGTGGAGTAGGTGGGTGGCCACCAATATCCTCCTAGATCAACAGATCTAATAAATGAAATTTAAATCTATACTATGCAGGTTAAATTCCTTTAGATTCTAGAATATTTAGTTATTGATTTTCTTCTTATGCAAGAAATAGATAAAATGCGGAAAATAGAGAACAATAATATACAATCACACGTCATCCACAAAATAACACAAATATTTGCTTTGGGAAACCCTTATGGGATAAAAACTAGCTAGAAGGTGAGAATTCTCTGCTCTCTTTTCTTTGGTATGGAAGTAATGCAAGTACAAAGGTGAAGGAATTATTTATGAGGTTCCTTGAGACTTGTGGCCATTAAGATGCTACAAAACATTAAACCCCTTTATTGTGCTCTCTAATTTCCCACTCCTAGGTTTATTGGTCTGCTATGGAACAAAATGCAATAACATAGAATGGAAACTCTTCTCCTCCTAGTGGCTCGATATTTAACATAGCTCGATAACCATCTAGGGGTAGTTTTTTTTACTTCCTCAACCATAAATTTTGGTAGGGTTTTGAACCTCTTAGAATATTCTTTAAATTACATATGTGGCTAGCCCCATATGCATGAGTAATGAGGGTAGACATGGCATCCTCTCGTACCATGGTGGTCAACATGGTAGGTCAACTTGTGGGAGCCATAACGTTTGCATATGAGCTTCAATTTATGTGATTTTTGCACCATTGGAAAGGTATCGATGTGTATAGTAACTTCACATGGTCCAAGTTACGTTGGGAATGTTTTAACCCCCAAAAAATGTCATTTTCTACCTCAAAATGTCATTTTCCAAACTAGGACCTTCCACTAAAATGACCATGTAAATTGATTCCTCCATTTTTTTTCCACTCTAAAAGCATTGAGATAAATGAAACATAATACAATGATCCATTCTAAATCATACTTCCCCATTTAGGGAGGATTTTTGGTCCCCAAACTCTTTACTGCATGAGGTGAGGAAATTTTTTCTTTACCTTGTTCCTGGAGTACCACTTTGCTTTTCCTGGAAGTTATCCTTTCAACCCAACCTACTAAAAGTCATGTTGCCATTGTCTTGTAGTTCTGGACCGCTTCTACAAAACTGTGTCCTCTACCAACTTTTCCTAAGCATATAATGATAAATCCTCTATTGAAGGTAGGACCTACTCCTCCTCCTGATCCAACATGGGTGGCTCATAGAGTTTAAGATTCTCCACATTCACTAATGAGTAAATTCCCATGTATGGGGGTAGACTAAGTTTGTATGCATTATCTCCCACCTTTTCCAATACCTTAAAAGGACCATATTTCATAGCCTCAATATTCTTACTAAGAACTTGTAGTCTTTCCTTATTCAAATGTAACCATACTCTGTCTCCCACTCTGAATGTTCTGTTTTCTCTGTGTTGGTCATGTCTAGCCTTGTACTTTTCCTGTGACTTCGTTGGTGTCTCCTATACTTGCAAATGATTCCACCTGATCTTCTCAACAAATTTTTCTTCTTTTAATGCATCTGATGTGAGGTCCTCCATCACTCTTCCTTGTTGTCCATATACAACATCGAAGGGTGAAGGTGGCAAATATCCAAAGCAAGTTTCAAAAGGTGACATACCAGTAGAAGTGTGGTCTACTTTGTTATAAGAGTGTTGTATATAGATCATATTTTCATCCCAGATCTTTGGATACTTCTGATTGTAACCCCTCAAAAGATGCACCAAATTCTTGTTGACTACTTCCATATTCCCATCTATCTGTGGATGGAATTTCATAGATCTCTTTAACTTAATATCCATATTCTCCTACAATATAGTCCAAAATGCACTGAGAAATTTGGTATCTCTATTTGAGATGATTCTCCTTGGTATCCCAAAGTGCACTCATACCTATTCAAAGAATTGTTTGATGTTTGTTGGACCTCAGAAATAACACATTTTACGATGCCATTTAGTCATTTTTCATTTACTTTACCCTTTCATCATCATTCCCTTCATCACTAATATTTACACATTTGTCCATTTCTCCCTTATATGATCTTCACGTGGCATACATACACTAAAATAGCTTATTTACCATGATTTTATGATTACTTAGAGTAGATATTGTGGTTTCCTAACTTACTTGTGAAATTCTGCAGTTGTGTTGGCAATTCTACAACTGATTGGTTGTTCCGGTAGTCAAACTTTCCATGCCATTTTTTAATAGATGAAGAGGAATATTGAAAATATAAAATATGGTTTTTGTGCAGAATAGGGTCATTTAGATGACTCTCAAGAAAATCCATAGAACGTGAAAAAATGGGCTTATGGTTGAGCTTTCCAAACCACGTCGTTTTTGGTAACTAGCCTGCAATTCTGTAGCTAAGTGGTTTGGCCAAGTTGTGGTCCATATCCACGAATTTGGGCACATGGATCTCATGAACTATGATTTTATTATATTATTCAAACTATCTTATATCAAATTCAATATTTGGTGGTGAATAGATACACATGTTTAGGATCTAGGATTTGTTAGTTGCAGATCCACTTGTTTAGGATTTGATCTCATCTTGTTGTAACTCCTTTTCATTTTGTGAAGGAGGAGATATGTGTAAATATGAGAGGATATCATTCAGATTGAATAGTTAAGGATTTAGAGAGTTATATAGTTGGATAATTGAAGGAGAGCATAGAGTTACATATTGAAGAGAATGATCATTGTAATCATTTTGATGCTGGAATAAAGAGCTTGTTTTTTCACATCAAGAGTTATCTACTATAGTCTTTATTGGTAGTACATTCCAAGAGAGGTAGGGCCCCCTCTACTTGGAATACACTGCCCAAATAAATTCCTTTTTGTTTTTTGATGTTATTTCAGTAGTCGCTCATTTCATTTCCCGTTCATTTCTTTATTCTCTTTCATTTATGCAAGTGTGGTTTCCCTATAGAGTTAGGCATTGAAGGGTAAGTTTCTTTAGTGATCACAAAATCAATTGATGATATTGTTTTTCAACCAAAGGAATGTTGTTAATAGTTGAAATATAAGTCCATTAACCTTAGTTGAATTATGTATCCTTTCATTTCCTTAATTTCATTTCTACAAGTGTGATTGGCCAAGTGTGGTGTGCATCAAACATCTAAATGTTTGTTAACCCTGAGAATCCAAGAGATAGTTGAGAAGCCATAGGACTCAACCTACACCATATTATCATATGATTTTAATTCTTGTTCTTGAAATTTTTTATTCATCTTTCTTAGATTAGAGTTATTTTCCTACTCCTGCATATATTTTTTTGTCATCTCACAAGCTTACAAGCTCCTTGGTTGACAATTTAATGTAAAGAAACTTAAGCAATTGAATTGCCTGACACTTTTGGCACCATTGATGAGGAGATGCTGAAGGGAATAGGAATTGTTAATTTGGTTTCTAGTCATTTAATTTAATATTAATGCAAGGAAATGGAAAAGCTACTCATGTCAACAAATGACTTGGTGACAATAGGGTCTTAGTAGCATGAGGTGTCCAAGTGCATGCTTTTCTTTCAAATTTCATTTGTATAGAAGTTGTAGTTTTTATTCAAAAATACCCCCCTTTGCACTAATCCATGTGCAAGATAGGGATTATCATCCAACACAGATCCTTCAAATATGCTCAAGATTTTTTGAGTAAATAAATATGCCACTCCAAGAAATTTCTCAAATCCTCACACTAACAGAAAACATCTCTGCATCTCAGGAGGTGAAAATATTGACATCCATTAGGAACACACCTAAATTTCAAGAAATAGAATATAAAAAGTTTCAAGAGAAAAAAGAATATCTAGAATCTTTCCCTAATTCTCCTTATAAATCTATAGAAGAGATCAAATGGACAACATTCGATGGAGAGAAGGCATTGGAAATTGAAATTGAAGAGTTTCTTGCAAGTTTGTACCTAGATCCTTTGTGCAAGAGACAAATGTTCAAACATCTATAGGGTATGATAAAGGAGGATATGCAAGCCAATAGTATTAATGAAGAAGATAATAAAAGGAATATTGGTTACATTGAAGAGAGGCTCCAAACAATCATCAGGCCACAACACCACTTCATCCTCCAACATCTCTTGGCACCAAATCAAGAAGATCGGTTGGTTCCTCATATTAGTGTGTATATCAAAGATGGTATTTTGAATTTGAATATGAGTTTATTTATAATCCTATTACGCACATGGCTCCATTGGAAGTACTCCTCTACTTTTGAAGAGGCTCTCCTTTTTCTCAAGAAGGGTAGGGTACTGAATAAAATTTAAATAAATGTTGACTCCAAGTATAGCTCAATAGCCTAGTTTAATAATAAGAAGGATACATTTTCATAGATCATTATTCAATTTCCCACAGCCTAGATCTCCTTCATAAAGGAAAGACTTATTTTCTTTTGTCTTGGCTTAGTTCCAGTCAGTCCTTGCAATAGTTTCTTTAGCATTCAAATGATCTTTGTTTCATGAGTTACATGAATTGCATAGTGGGTGCCATAAAATATATAAAATACATTTTTCTATATGAATAAGTTTGAATGGCAGCAAGCATTAAGTTCTCAATAGTCCAGAAGCCTTATATAGTTTCATATGCAGATAGATTTCACTTCATATAGATTTTTAGAGTTCCAAAATTCACATTATCACATCTTCTCTTCATTAGCAGCACTTGTATTTCTCAACATAATTATTTATGATGATATTCAAAGCTCCAATTCCTACAAAACAACTCAAATTAAGCTCATTTACATCATGTTCTCTTCTCCATTGGTCTTGCTTTAGCACACAAGTACTAGTCCAAGTCTTCATGGAGGTAAAAACTAAGCATATCAAAGTTTGTTCAAAATTATCCAAAGTAGTATCACATCATTACAAGCCAAATCCGGAACTTCATCTTTTCTAGAACAAATGCGAAAAAAGATACAGAGAATGATCCACTTGGTCGTGGCACAGAGATCATATTGCACCTTAAAGATGCAGCCAAAGACTAGTTGGATGAGAGTAAATTGAAAGATCTGATGAAGAATCATAATCCATTGATGAATTCAAGAAAATATCTCCAAGTCACCTTTTGTTCTTTATTGATTCAATTTGATTGAGGATGAAATGCTCGACATTTTTATGAAACTCATGCCAAAACAAAGAGGAATATTTTTGGGGTCAATTGTGTGAACTATAAGGAAAATATTGAAAATCCTCCATATGGGTTTTGTGAGGGACAAGCCCATTTGAGTTCTGTGTGATTAGTTTCCTAAAATTGTGCAAGATTTGGGATATATGTAAGATTCTTCAAACTGATATTTCCCAAAAATTTAGCTGTAGAAGGGTTTTGGAAATCCATGCTCTATTTTGAGATCCATGAGAAAAGGATTTATGAAATATTGATTAAAGTATACCTACACCAACATGTTGTTGTAAGTTTCATTGCATTTCCTTCATCCTTCACCATATTCAATTTTGATGCACATAAGGTTGTAAAGAACTCATAACTTTTCTTTTGTGTTGCTATTGGTTCGTTAACTAGCCTTGTTATTGGTTTTGTCACTGAGTACTACACAAGTAATTCTTATAGCCTTTTCCAAGATGTTGTTGATTCATGCAGGACTGGATAAATAACTAATGTTATATTTGGGTTGGATTTGGGATACAAATATGATATTATTCCCATTTTTTCAACTGCAGTAGGCATTTTTGTTTTTGCAGTAGCTTCCCTGGGAATGCTCAGTACAATTGAAATTGGACTGGCCATTGATGCATATGGACCTATCAGTGAAAATACCGATGGAATTTTTGAGATGGTTGGCATGAGTCACAAGATCCATGAAAGGATTGATGCCCTTGATGCAGTTGGAAACACTATTGTTGATACTTTATTATTAGGTGTCCTTGTTGGTTCTCTTATATTTCGTGTGCATATTGCAATTTCTAAACTTGGGAAAATGATAAGAAGTATATTGAAGATGGTGAATAATATCATGTTAGGTCTCTTGGTCCAAAAGGGTATGATCCCCACAAGTATTTTGTCATCAGTTACACCATTGGAGACCCATTGAATGACATATTTGGACCCCATCTCTGAACATTTTGATAAAGCTTGTGGTCGTTGAGTCATTGGTGTACATGGGTATTTTCATGGTCTTGTTTGCAATCCTCATATTTATGTTCCTTGGTTAATTCGAGATATTCAACATAAAACTTCAACCTTGCACATACAACAAAGAAGTGATGTGCAAGTCAACCCTTGCTAATGCCATTTTCAACACAATATATTTCTTTCTTTGTTCTTTGACATATTTTTTTTTGCTATCTTGGAATGAAAATTACAACTTACGCAAATTCAAGAACAACACTAGATTTCAAGAAGGGTGTTGGGAAAGATTTCATTATAGTCTTTCGATCTGGTGCTATTATGGTATTTTTTCTTTCTACAAATGGACTATTGGTGCTTATGTTTCCATTAAACTTTTCAAGTGTTTACAAGAGAAATTGATATTCAAGCAGTGAATGTTGTTATCAACTTTGACTTTCATAAGAATTCAAAAACGTATTTTCATAGAGAAGGGCGATATGGAAGGTTTGGTCATCTAGGACTTGTTGTAAATTTGATTAAATATGATGTTTGTTTTAATTTGTACAAGAATGAGTAGGAACTTGGCACTGAAATAAAGCCAATCCCATCTCAAAATTATATGATGAGTATTTCCCTTCATCCTCCTTTATATGCTACCACAAATACTCCACAAGCCTTCATGAAGGATACAAAGTCACCTACTTCATGTGCATGAGGACATGAAACATCTCTAGTGTGGGGGAGATAGAGATGTCAAGCCTCCATTTAATATTTATAGCAGTAGTACTTAGATTGACACTCTCATGGGAAATCACAAATTCAAGGTTCAATGATTAGCATATGTCTCTCATAATTCTTTATCATGCAACATTCTAAAAGATCATGGGTTAGTATCATCACATCAAGAATTACACTAAAGAGGAGCATCTTCCTTATTCTCCCTAGAAACAAAACATAATCATATTCTTTGATTCACCATATTCTTTTACTTGAAACTCATTTTTTTCAAAATTACAATGATTCTATGCAACTACAGAAAGGTTGTTACAACTAGATTTTCATTCTTAGGGACGATTTGTTAGACACACCGACTACACTGAGAGGAGGTGGGGTGAACAGTGTAGGGATCTTTTTTCTAAAACTTCCCCTTCACAAAGTTCTCAGTTAGCTATCACCATTTACTCATTACTTATTACTGTCATTCATAACTAGTCAAATGTAATTATACATCAGCAACATATATCAGCAATATATCATCAACAAATCATCACCAATGGGAACACAAGGTAGACAAGATGTATGTACAATTTTATTTTTATTACGGACTTCAATCCTTGGGTTATCAACAACAACTGAATAGAGTACAACTCTACAAGAGCACCGGCTATATAATGCAAGACTCTTCTTACACACTCAACACCAACTGATATGAGGCAACAATCCTCAACAGATTTCAATCTTTCAATAGTTACGCGACCTGTCGGTAGTTCAACACACGTATGTACATTCCCTAATAGTAGTGCAGTGCGCGTATGTATGCGCTCTAGCTCACTACAACCTATGTATTCTTTCAGAAACTAGGGCTTCTAAAACTTCATCTTTCTGTCCCTTCAAACTCTTTCTCTTCTGTCACATCCACTTCTGATCTTGTCACTGTATAATCTGAACCTTAACCGATCTCAACACATCTATGTTCTTCTACAACAAACTCATGCTCCTCAACCATACAATATGAATGCTACTCATCATGTACAAACAACCAATATACTATAGCAATCATATCAGTACTGAATCATAAGAGTGTTGATCACTCCATCAACCAACACAAACCACATCACAACATTCATACCAACAATTCCTTAAGCATTCACTACACAACAAGCAAGAGTATACATCAAGACAACAATGTAACCATACCAGAGTTTCTATGGTAGATCTGAGCCTATAGAATAAAGATATATAACCTGCTTCAGTCTCCAAGAGCCTATCATCATCTCAATCATAATTGTTCATGACTTCACTCAATGTACACACCCTGTCCTCATACAACCCGCGTATGTACGCACCCTAGCTCACTGCAACTCGTGTATACCTCAGAAACTAGGGTTTCTGAGCTTCCGAGACTTTTTCTGTCATTCTCTCAGACTTGTCGAAACTTTGATGCGTCCATGAGATCCTCCAGACAATCTCCCTCTCATAATATATCTTCAATACATGCTCAAGGATGTACAAGAGATCTCACAAAAGATACACAAGAGGTACATTTCACAAGAGACCCTTTCCTCTTATTTATACTCTCCAAGTAGCTATCTTCTAGGTCACTTCTAGGTCACTTAACCCACTTCTAGGTTACTTAACCTATTTTCCTCTTTTTAGGATTAACCACTTTCCATAAATAGAAATTTCTCCATTACTTTATCATTTAAATATTTCTTCTTGACTTTGTCACCTCACTTTATCATTTAAATAGTCTTCTTTGATTTTTTCACTTCACTGTATTATTTAAATAATCCTCCTTGACTTTGTCACTTCACTTTATTATTTAAATAATGATTTCTTCTTTTCAATCACTTTGACTTCTTTGACCTCTTGGGGATTCAAGCCAACATATGAGGTTCCTTCATCTTCGTAGGGCCATAAATCTCAAACTATGAGGATTTATGTGGCATTCCACATACCACCATAAATGGCATGACAAGCACTATCCATCTAGGATAGTTTCACCAACAACTTGATTGATCTTCATCTCATTATTCCACATATAAGGATGGGTTCTCCAACCATACTTCTAGGATAACTTAACCGTAAAGCATCTTCCCGTGAGGGATTTCACCAATAGGGGACCACTTGTGAGTTCATCCATTTGTGCACTTTATCAACCATGATAAGACAATAATGACTCATCTTTACATCAACCCATCTATGCATCATATCAATGACTATGATTCCACTTTTCATCTATCCATTCACATCAAGGACACTACATCAATCAATAAATCAATCAATCAATCCTTTGGCATCAATCAATCACTTGGCATCAATCAATCAATCACTTGAAATCAATCTTTGGCATCAATGACAACATGATCCAACAATTGCCCCCTTTGGCATTGATGGAAATACCAACATTGATGTCAACACCAATCATTGATGTCAACAAGTAGACAAGCAATTCTCTACATCAACAGTCATATATCAATGTGACTATCTCTCCACATCAATAATCATCAATCACATCAATGTGAATATCTCTCCCCCTTTGACATCAATGGAAAAGGGTCATTCTTTGCTTGGGGTTGCTCCCCCTGTCTAAATTCCTTTGATCTTCCTCTGAATAATATCTCCCCTTTTGAACAAGGGATATCACTCTGATGTAATGCTGAATATATATTGCTCATACTCCCCCTGTGACCATCGCTCCCCCTGGAATTATGCTTATGTGCTCTTTCTTCAAATATAGGGATCTTTCCTATTATGCATCTGATAAGTATCTCCTCCTAGAATCATGGGAAGAAGAATGATTCCCCCTATGGGTATGTCTCCCCCTATTTTCTCTACAATGTGAAAAATATGTTTATCAATGCAATATGCTTCTGCTACAAATGTTATTGCTCAACTTGATTATAGAACAATCACACTTTCTATGATGATCCTTGGACCTGTCTATCCATCAAACTCGTGCCATACAAAACATCTTGAAGCAAAATATATGTCAATGAATGGAAAAATACATCATGTGCCAAAATGTGTGCCCACCATGCACAACACCCATGTACATCAACCATACAATGTGCCATAAGATATCATCAATGGAATGCATCAATCATATGCCTCTACCAATATGCCAACCATGTGCATCTACCAACATGATAAACAAGTAATACCAATGGTATATTTTTAGCCAAGTACTATCATCCAAGCATATACCATCTATGAGTGTACCAAACATGTATGTCAACATGCATAACCACTTGTACTAAGCAAGTATCACAACAAGATGAATCCTCATCCATGTATACCAAACCAACACAAAACATGTGCCTTTCAACCTGCTAGTAGGTGTCTCTATCAATGTACTATAAGTGTACCAATCATGCATCAAATATAGATCAAGCTATGACTCCCCAATGTTGTACAACATGATCAACAATGCACCTAACATCAACTCACCAACTACATGTCCCAATATGTAGCCCATCCATATGCCAAATGCATGCACAAAGTTATCCAACAAATATTCTTCCACTAATACATCATAAGATATATCAATGAGACTCAAAAATGTACCAGTCATGTACTCCAACAGATCAGCCCCAATCCTCCATTCACTACATCAAATACTAGGCATCCAATAATACATGTACTAGTAGTATGCTTGAAAAGATCAATGAAATCTCTAGCTATCATTATCAAGATATATCACATAACCAAGGTGCCATAAATTCATTGTCATTACTAGCATTGTTCTTCAACAGTAAATTCCTCAAACCATACCAATAGGTTAGTGCCACCCATCTAAGATAGCCTTTTATTTTATATCATGACATTACATAGTCCAATATGTAAACATAAAAACCTGCAGCAAACAATGTCAAAACCTGCAACAAACTATGTCAGACCCTGCATCACAAAGTTATACCATCACATCAAGATGCAACCCATGTGCATAGCCATTTTTCCCTAGGCTTTGCCACATATACGCGGCTTACCGCACAGACATCTCGCATATGTACATGACCTATTCAAGGTCGACTTGCATATGTACATGATTGTTACCACTGTCACTCACGTATGCTTCTATAGATGTCACACTTGAGCCTCCCTTAAAGCTTCCATTCTGCTCTGGTTGTTCAGTCTTCTTCACCCACTTCTGAAGGTGTCCCTGCTTCTTAGAACTTGAGCTCTGAGCTTCCATTTTCTCAAAGATGTCTCCCTTCCTTCATTCCTTCTTCTAGTCATACTATATGAAGTCCTCATCATGGAATTTCTTCTTGTGTTCCAGAAATCCTGGGATTTGTGGCCAAATCCACTATAGCTGTAGCATATCATGTTGTGACAGTGAACATTAATGTTTCCTACTTGATCACATCTCCAACACCTTATGGTGTTATGAAATCTTCCACTATTTCTCCTTGCATAAGATCTGCATTCTAAAGATTTGTGACCATATTCATTACATGAATGACATTGACCATGAAAAACACTTTCAAACCTTTGCCTTGGTGTCCATCTTCTCTGAGGTGTAAGGTTGGCTTCTTGATGTATTCCTTGATTTGTTCTTTTGAAATTTTGTTTTCCTTGTGTAGATGGTTGATTTTCAACATTGTGTTCATCCTTTGAGAGTGAGGGACTTACCTCATGCTTCTTTGAGGTGCTTTCTTCAGCATATGTAGTTTCTCCCTTGTATCTAAGACCTGATTTATCATTTGGTATCTTTGACTTTCCAAGATCTCATTCAAGATTTTTGAGCTATTCAAGATTTTTTTTTACTTTTCTACTTTCTTTCTAAGATCAACAATTTCAGCTTCTAACTTATGACATGATTCTTCTTTTTCATTTATTTGATCCTCAATAGTTTCTCTACCCTTTTGGCTTCTTCAATTTGGGTCTTGAGATGGACAATAATTTCAAAAAAAATTCTAATCTCATCATCTACCTTCTTGTATTCTTATTCATTCTATAGTCTTGTGATGTCTTCTTCCTTTCCATATATTTGAGTCTTATTAATGTCTTATTGTTCTTTGAACATTTTCTTTAACTGCAAGATGCGATTTTGACTCTTCTTAAGAAACTTTTTAGTGTTATCCAAAAGATAGCTATAGTCTATATAATAGTGGTCATTGCTATATTCATATAGACTTCTTTCAATTTTGTCTTCAAGCTCCAATAGTTTTTCTTCTACTTCTTCCATGGGATAACAATCAATTGATTTTATCCAAATTACTTCTATATTTTCTTCTTCACTAGTAGAGAAAAATTCAACAACATCACATTTTGAATTATTGCAATCAAGGGTTTTTGGAGATTATTTACCTTCATTTGAAATGTCTTCAAGATATTCCTCTTTGTCAACATCAACACATGATTCTTTTCCTTCATTTGAAATGTCTTCAAGATCTTCATTTTTTCCAACATCATCACATTTATAAATAACACAATCAAGAGTTTTTGGATATTCTTTACCTCCGTTCTTCTTGATGGAGTTGTTTTCAAGGTCTTCCCTTTTTCTTTAATATGTATCCTCTAGCTTTAGCCATAGATCCTTGGCAGAAGTGCATTGTCCCATGCTCTCTTTGATAGGGCTTGAGAGTCCACTAAGACTGGTCTTTAGAGCCAATGCATCATTCTTCTTTCCTTCCCTTTGAGCTGCAAACTTTGACTTGTTATTCAAAGAAGTTGATCCACCAATGGTTTCCTTCCAAATACCCGCTCCCATTTCCTTTAGATGCACTCTCATCTCTATTCTCGAAGTAGAATAATTTTCCTCCTCAAGGATTGGAACTTTGTCATCCATTTGTGTGTCTATGGATCTCCTCCAAGCTTGTTAAGGCTTATAGTGAAGGGCTCGTTCTGATACCAATTGTTGGACACACCGACTACACTAAGAGGGGGGGTGAAAAGTGTAGGGCTCTTTTTCCCAAAAATTCCCCTTCACAAACTTCTTAGTTAGCTATCACCATTTACTCATTACTTATTATTGCCATTCATAACCATTCAAATGTAATTATACATCAGCAACATATATCGGCAATATATCATCAACAAATCATCATCACTAGGAACACAAGGAACACGAGATGTATGTACAATTTTATTTTTATTACGGACTTCAATCCTTGGGTTATCAGCCACAACTAAATAGAGTACAACTCTACAAGACCACCATCTCTATAATGCAAGACTCATCTTACACACTCAGCACCAAATGAGATGAGGCAACAATCCTCAACAGATGTCAATTTGTCAACATGTACGCTACATGTCGGTATTTCAGAATGTGTATGTACGCACCCTACCAATAGTGCAGCCCGTGTATGTACGCGCTCTAGATCACTACAGCCTACGTATGCTTTCAAAAACTAGGGTTTCTGAATCTTTATCTTTCTGGCCCTTCAGACTCTTTCTCTTCTGTCACATACACTTCTGATCTTGTCACTATATAATCTGAACCATAACCGATCTCAACACATCTATGTTCTTCTACAACAAACTCATGCTTCTCAACCATACAATATGAATGCTACTCATCATGTACAAACAACCAGTAAACTATAGAAATCATATTAGTGCTAAATCATAAGAGTGTTTCTCACTCCATCAACCAACACAAACCACATCACAACAACCATACCAAGAATGCATTAAGCATTCACTACACAACAAGCAGGAGTATCCATCAAGACAACAATGTAACCATACCAGAGTTTCTATGGCAGATCTGAGCCCATATAATGAAGATCTAGAACCTACTTCAGTCTCCAAGAGCCTTTCATTAGCTCAATTACAAGTATTCATGACTTCACTCACTGTACGCGCCCTGTCCTCATACAACCCGCGTATGTATGCGCCCTAGCTCACTTCATCCTGGGTATACCTCAGAAACTAGGGTTTATGAGCTTCCGATAATTTTGTCGTCGTGATCTCAGACTTGCCAAAACTTTGATGCATCCATGAGATCCTCCAAACGATCTCCCTCTCAGAATATATCTTCAATACATGCTCAAGGATGTACAAGAGATCTCACAAAAGATACACAAGAGGCACATTTCACAAGAGACCCTTGCCTCTTATTTATACTCTCCAAGTAGATATATTCTACATCACTTCTAGGTCACTTAACCCACTTCTAGGTTACTTAACCTATTTTCCTCTTTTTAGGGTTAACCACTTTCCATAAATAGAAAGTTCTCCATTACTTTATCATTTAAATATTTCTTCTTGAATTTGTCACCTCACTTTATCATTTAAATAATCTTCTTTGATTTTGTCACTTCACTTTATTATTTAAATAATCCTCCTTGACTTTGTCACTTCACTTTATTATTTAAATAATGATTTCTTATTTTCAAGCACTTTGACTTCTTTGACCTCTTGGGGCTTCAAGCCAACATATGAGGGTCCTCCATCTTCGTAGGGCCATAACTCTCAAACTATGAGGAGTTATGTCACATTCCACATACCACCGAAAAGGGCATGACAAGCACTATCCATATAGGATAGTTTCACCAACAACTTGACTGATCTTCATCTCATTATTCCACATATAAGGATGGTTTCTCCAACCATACTTCTAGGATAACTTAACGATAAAGCGTCTTCTTGTGAGGGATTTCACCATAAGGGGGCCACTTAGGAGTTCATCCATGTGTGCACCTTATCAACCATGATAAGATAATAATGACTCATCTTTACATCAACCCAACTATGCATCATATCAATGACTATGATTCCACTTGTCATATATACATTCACATCAAGGACACTACATCAATCAATCAATCAATCAATCCTTTGGCATCAATCAATCACTTGACATCAATCTTTGGCATCAATGACAACATGATCCAACATGATATTTGCAAGTAGATGAGGATGAATTAAAAAGTTGTAAGACATGGGTTGTGTGCCTCATGCAGTAATTGAGTTGGAAGCAAACTGAAATTCCAGAAAGTGCATACTGAGGGATCTACAAGTGTGTTTTTGAATCCGATTTTGTTATAATTTCTAGATTTCCTATAGCATCTTGCTTCAAGGGCACGATTTGCGTGTCATTTGTAAATAATTGAAGTTGAACTGAGAAATTTTGAGACATGGGTTTTGTGCCCCATATAGAAAC
The DNA here is from genome assembly GCA_032191745.1 of Picea mariana. Lineage (NCBI taxonomy): Eukaryota > Viridiplantae > Streptophyta > Pinopsida > Pinales > Pinaceae > Picea > Picea mariana. Next base: position 1,410 of record JASDQU010224592.1, on the reverse strand, counting down.
TTGAGTAACACATAGACAAACTTTGCAGATAATGTATGACAAGGGATGCACCGACATGTTTCAAAATTGATTTAATAAAAATTATCAGAACTTTTGTAAATAATCACAACCATCTTTTTGTACCCGATTTGTAGTTTTGAATGGTTGCACACATCCCAAGACTAGATCACAACTTGGAGATGATCTCAAATCAGTATGATATTCTCATCCACCTATCAACCATGATTTTCAGCATTTTTCAATTTTTCAAGTTTTCAAGCATGAATAAAGATCAAATTTTCAGCATTTATGTAACAACAGTTCAATAACAGTCATGAGATTCAAATTCATCTTTAGCATCAACATCAGTTATCTGCTTCAAAAACAATACTCTTCAAACCTTCAAGTTCATTTCAACATGATCAAAAAAATTCTCCAACAACAGATCATCATGGTAGAAAGCAAAACCTACAAGCAGTCCAAAATGACCAATATCTTCCTTCCACATCATGCAACCGGATTACAGCCAAAGTCTCATATCATCACACATCATAAGAACTAGAGCTTAACATTTGTCTCTCATATCAACACACATCAGTCTATATAGAGTTCGACATTTGTCTCCCATACCATCAGGAGAAGGTAAAGTTGGGTAAGCAATTTCTATTTCTAGGTAGTCATCTAACTTGGGATTTCATGTACATGAAATTATTGAATTTTTTTATATTTTCCATTCCTTCATCTCCTTACACTTTACATTTCATATTTCATTATCTACCCATCATCATCCATAGGTATATTTCCAACATGTCCCTCAATGTCTTGAGGAGGCGAGTTGAAATTGATGATAAAACTATAACCAGGCCTCAGATGGACTAATCGTTGGTTGCATTGGATCTGGGGCATCGAGTTTCCGCTAGTGAAACTCCTCCTTTGTCATTCCAATTCCTGCAAAATAATTTTTTGGAGTATCCCTAGAATTAGGGTTTTGTTGATTAAGGCACAATGCAATTTTTGAACAAGAGGTTGATTTTCAAGAAAAATTTGTTGGGTGATTATGGGTAGAGTGGTCATGTGGGCCTTGGAAAAACAGACATGTGGGAGCTTTCAGAACTCTGTTATACTATTTAGTTTGAATTTTATGCCCCTATACCAAATTTCCAATATGCCCCTAAATGGCTTGAGGAGGGGAGTTGCAACTCATGATAAAACTCTAACCCGACCTCGGTTGGACGAACAATTGGTTGCATTGGATCTGGGGCACTAGGTTTCAACTAGTGGGACTTCTCCACTGTCATTTAGTTTCTCGAAAAAGTGTTTTTTGTGTTAATGTTTTATGCTGATATTATAGTTCTTTGCATTTCATAAAGATAAGAGCATAATAACCACAAGATCACTGAGAAATACACATCCACAATAGACACAGCATTT
>JASDQU010224591.1:4031-17512 GCA_032191745.1 Picea mariana | reverse complement strand
ATAATTGTAAGACCGTGTGAAGAATTGAAATTCAACAAGAACAAAAAAGGTTTAGGATATGGAAGATACCTCAACTTTCATATTCTAGACTACTCCAAACCAATTGAATGGGAAATATGGGGAGCATATGTAATCAATCAAGAAATCCTTTGAGGATAGTGCAACCTAGTCAAAAGACATTAAAATAAGAAAAAATACAAGGCTAGGTATGGTGAATTGAAGGTTTTGAATAGATTCCATCCAAATTTATATATCAATAAATGTTATGATCCTTTCTAATCCATCACGATAGGAAAATCATCTAGGATTTTATTATAGGCCATTCCAAATCCTTGATGAGTAAATGATGGTTATTTTGATCGGATATAATTACAATGATGATGAAATTAGAGAGGGAAATGGTTCACAAATTTTCCAAGAGGAGGTTCCTCTGGTTCAATCTTCTCTTGAAAAATTATACATTCCTCAAACAATACATGAGCATGTCTAGTCTCCTCCTAATTTTGACATGGAAGGGATTGAAGGGATATGAACTACTGGGGAAATGTCACAACAAAGTGGTGAGAAATTCCAGATTATGAGTCCAACACCCTTACATAAACTTGGAAATGCACCACAACACTCCTAAACACATTCAAGTGCCATGGCGAAAATGACCTAGAATTCTTTGAAGCTAAGCTATCTAACCAAACTATTCATTATCAATTATACAAAATTATTAAATAATATTTTGAATAAAAAACTAATGCAAGCAAATGTCAATTACTTCTATCTTTATTAAAATCTAGGATTCACGTTATAATTAGGAAACTTTTAGTCATACAAATGATTAAAATTTTAGAAATAAGCAATCATATTGTTAAAAGCCTTTCTTTTTACACAATTGGTATGAAAAAACATTTGAAATATTGTGATGCAACCCATCATGTATTTTAAGAAATAGTTTTTAACAATATCACAAACAAATTACAAATTTAATAACATGATGTGTACTAAGGAAAACATAACAAACATGTTATGAAAAAACTATTTTTCAATTCGACAAAGATAGCAAGGGAAGATTATAATTTGTTCCAATAATGGCTATTCTTCAATTCGAAAAAGATAATTTGACAAAGATAGTAAGGGAAGAGTATAAAAGTGAGGATTCATTCCAGTAATGACTATTCTTCAATTCAATAAAGATAAAATGACAAGCTCAAAAGCCAAATAAAATATACAAAGGGATGTTAGAATATCAATAGTATAGTTTCATAACATACCATCAATGATGACAACAACCTTACTATCACAAAGCCAAATAAAATATACAAAGGGATGTTAGAATATCAACAAGATAGTTTTATAACATACCATCAATGATGACAACAACCTTACTATCACAAAGGAAAATATAGACACGTCAAGCTCTTATCCAAGACAATATGTCAATGTTTCTTATGTGCCAATTATTTCATCACATTAGTGGTAAGGGATGTGATTGTGAGGTTGACATATCAAGACTACAATGTATTGGCATTATAGATCAAATCGCTAAATCTTTTTGGGTTTTCCAAATTTTACCATTTAGATTTTAATGAATATTTTGTATTGTTTCAACATAGTCAAACTTTCATTGAGAATGTGAGATACCATACTCTTTAGATGGTGGTTCATGAGCTCGAGAAGGTTTAGTTAGGGCTTTAGGCCATTGTTTCCAAGTTTCCATGTTTATGCCTCTACACCCATTTTCAATGTACAAAACCTAATCATGATTCCTATATCCCTCTTAAAGTCCAAATATTTGTTATGTTGGTTTGAGGACTTGTTCAAGGCTCTTGATCAACTTAAGAATCTTCAAAAATATTAGAAGGCACTTGTTTTCATTCTTTGATGATAGCTAAGGTCTTGTGACCCATCCATGGTCTTGTGTGGTGACCTGAGGACTTGTTCATGGTGCTTGAGCTAGACATTATATGTTTGGGGCTTGAGTTGTTGTTTCCCTCCCTTGACCGTGGTTAAGGGATTAAGGCATGTTTCCCTACTACAACCATGGTCAAGGACCCGAGACCCATATGTAGTATGAAAAACATATAAATGACACTCATGTCCAAATATTAGGCCAAATACATTGGAGTGAGACCTCGTGTCATGAATTTTTTTGTGGTTCTATATAAATAATTTAGGACCTAGATGTCATATTATAGGGACCAATGACCATGCACAAGGCTACAAATTAACCAAAAAACCTCCTAATGGTGTCATTATCCAACTTTGAATTTGTCTGGTTGATTTTTCTTTTCTAATTACACAATCTTGTTTTGCATGGCTTGATTTTTTGTTGAAGTGTTTCTTTATTTGTTTAGAAAATAATAGATCATTATTATTATATATCAAATATGTATATTATATTAAATAATATATAATTGATATATATTAAAAACATTGAATATTTAAAAAAAAAAAAAAATTCAAACAAAATAACAAAGAAAAAAACAAAATAACAAAGAAAAAAACAAATTTCAAATTGCATAATGAGCCCGCGCCCATTCACATGACACAACAACACTATAGCAACATTCACTGGTGAGCTAGTCGCACCCATCTACTAGCAGAGAGAAATCCCCAAAACGAAGTCATTCCCATCTACTAGTAGAGCGAAACCCCTCGAAACCCCGCCATTCAAGCTCAACAAGAGGGAGGAGAGAACTCCCGTGCAGTGGAGTGAAACCCATGAAACCACGCCATTTGAACCTGCGAGAGGGAGGATAGTGATATGGAGGAGAGAACCCTCGTGTAGTGGAAAACTACATATTGCATATGCCTATTTATAGCGAATATGCTTAAACATCGAGAGGGAGGAGAGAACCCCCACGCAGTGGAGATAAGGAGGCCCTACACCACAAAGAAATTTGACAGTCTAGCCCAACAAGGAGACAAGGAGGCCCTACACCACAATGCAAGAAACAAAGGATACCCGACCACCCTTAGAAGAGACAGATACGCTCATGGGATCACCAACAATGAAGGAAAAATCGATATGTTTCTTCACTTGCATCAACCTATAGATATATTTCATTTTTTTTTATTATCAAGAAAACATATTTCTGGTGTGACTAAAACATGTACAAGTGAGAAAGGATAGCAACAAGATGACTATGTAGCAACCATCCAACTAATCATCAAAGAATTTGTTGAGTTAACTCAAGAAGGATTATGTATTTTTGTGAATCCCTTTGCTAACCAAGAAATTGGTCATAGTCAAGAATATTAATATCGATTCTCATCATACCATGGTTGAAGAAGGAGAAAAACAACTTGTGATCTTTGAGTTCCCCATTCAAGAAACTGATGAAGAAACAAGGATTAAAATACCATACAAGTTGATCCTCCTCCTCACCAAGTCTTATAAAGAATATTTTTAAGGATTCTTGTGAAGTCCTTCAATATTTCTACACGATCCTCCCTAAGACCAAAATCTCTCCAAGAGAGCTATATTTATTGCCAACTACAGGTTTAAATGGGTTCTTTTGCAATTTTCCTCAGAGTTTTGAAGCCTATATGATCTATTTATTGAATGAGGGGAATAGGTAAATTGAAGGATTCTATGATTCCTACCCACAATTCCAAACTTAATTGGACATTATCTCCCTTTCCAACATGCCATACCAGGAAATTTCCAATCAGGGGGAATGATGTGATAATTGGTTTTCAAATAACCGAGGAATTTTGGTATTTTTTAACAATAATGATTACCTAGTCCTACACTAAGTCTGGAGCTATGTATTTATCCTTTATGACATGCACACATAATTTTGTACCTTGAAGGAGACTCCAAACATTTTTATCAACTAATTACTTTAAGAAAAAAAACATATTCTTGAGACCCTATCCTTCTTGTGATTTGGGAATTGCTACTTTTTTCCAAGAGACCAACACTATGCATTTTTTCTCACTCTCACTCAATGAGAGGAAATAGTAACAAAAATACCTTATCCACTCTAAGAACGTTAAGCCTAAGAATGTTCACTTAGGGAACAAGTCCTAAGAATTTTCACTTAGGGAACAAGTCCCTTGTTTCCCTCCCTTGAGCTTGGTTAGGCCCTGAGACCCATTCTTGGTTCAAAACTAACTTATTCATGGTGCCCAAATTCCACTTGGAGGTGAATTATATGTCCTAATCAAACATGTAAAAAAGGACTCACAATCCCCTTCCAAGTGGACACATTGCTCTTCAAGGTGAAGAAGGCTTCACAAGTGATGAATGTAACCCTAAAAAATGGACAACCTCCTCTAAATCAGGTCTAATATGTCAAATGTGAAGCCAACAAGGTGTAATCACCATCCTTAAATCATTCCAATTTCCTCTTCAATTCAGTGGATGGTCGAACAAACCCACACATGCCAAATGAAACCTTCATGCAAACTCCAAGGTGGACATATAATCAATTGATGTGACAGATGCCTCAAAATGAGTTAATAAGGTGAGATTTCATAAATTTGGAATGTGACAAGGCATGAGAAGCTTTGGCTAACCAAGAATAGCCAAAAACAATTTTTATCAATGCTTTGGGAATCATGAATTACCTCAATAAATGTGAATTACATTGGGAAATGTGAAGATGCCCAAAAATATGAATGAAACTAATGCCATGCCCAAACTCAACAAGACACCATGCAACATCAAGTATTGCATCATCGATCAACAAATATGCCATGAAATCCTCTACCTCAACAAGATACGTGTAACCAAGTAGGTTTATATGTGTACTAAGTGAACTATGACATTTGCATGGTATTTTTAAAATTTGGGTCATTTTGCAGTACTGCACACATATTAATCTATCAAGAAATTATTTCTTTGCTTAAAACCTCTTGCTCCTTCCCATATCTTGTTTTCATTGAAGTTTAATTTATTGCATTTCATTTTCCTCTTGCATGGTTTAAAGAGTCGAGTCAAAACGTCATCAGTTTCACGACCACTCCTTTGAGTAACAACAACCTAAAAACAACCGCTAATTAAAATTTATCTAGCAAATTTTATAGGGCTCTTAAAACACATCTTAGCTTAGGTGTAGAGCTTTGGAATAGGATTGTGAGAATAAATTTCCAAAGCTGCTAAACAAACATAAATCCTTGAGTTAGGGAGTGAAATCTAGTTGCTATATCACTGACTTTGGGAAACCCTTCTAACAAAAGGGTCAATCACGAGGTCGCATTGGGGCCCTCAGAGTAATACACCCTGCTTTGTTGGTCTTGGTGTCGACTGTCGACTATCCCCCCTCTGCTTTGGTATAGTAGGTGGTACCATAGAGGCCGTAATATTTTAGACTTCCTACACAAGTTGACATCACAGAGAAGGTGGTGTTGTACTTGGGATCGACGTTGGCTAGACTCACTCAGACTCCTTGGACGGTTTCCCACTGCTCGATGAGGTAACTTGCACCAAGGAATTAGTTCGTTAAGCAGGTTGTCAATGTAACTTTCCCACCCACCGAAACTCAGCCCCTTCGCGCATCGATTCTGCAATGTTGGATTCCATCACCAACTAGCGCTTCTTTGTGAGAAGGTTTGTTTGCATGCTTGGCTCCTAGATTAATTAATGTGTTTTGTTTTTTCTCCTTAGTTGGCCTTAGGATTGAGTTTGTGTCTAATGACATCAATTTCGGGTTAATTCCTCATCTGATCAATACAAAATATGGATACAATTAAAATAAAAGGTAATAAAGAGGTAACAAATAACTCATACCTAACTTACATCTTATATTTCTCCAACATTGTTCATTACACTTAGTGCAAAAAACACCAAATGGAATGGTTTACACAAGGTCAATGGAGAATTTTATTGGAAAATTCAAAATATTATCATAAACCCACATCTCACAATCGATGAAAAAAACAACTTCCGAAACCCATATTATCATAAACTAGTTATCGAAATCGATGAAAAAAACAACTTCCGAGGGGTTGGAACCGAGAGTGAGGGGTGATATAGCTAAAATCCTATTCCAAGAATCCAACAGAGATGACGGTTCCTCAATCCGAGTCTCGATTTTCGTTTTATGCCCAGTTGCAAGTCGCATCGCAAACCATTTCGGGGACTCTTGGCCAATTCCCGCTTAGGGCATAAAAGACTAACAAAGCAACATTTTTGAGTTCCGTGAGATGATGCAAGCTTATTTAGGCATGGAATAGGTGAACAAATTATCCATCTGCTCCCGAGGCATTTTTTCGTAAATTTGACCCTTAATCCAAATGCTGCATTGCTTCAAACTGAGCAAAACACTAGTTGTCGAAATCAATGATTAAAACAACTTTCAAGGCATGGCACCCATGAGTGAGGGGTGATCTAGATGAAATCCTATCCTAGGAATCCATCGGAGTCAATGGTTCCTCAATCCGAGTCTCGATATTCGTTATATGCCCAGTTGCAAGTCAAATCCCAAACCATTTCGGGGACTCTTGGCCAATTTCTCCTGAGGGCATAAAAACCTAATGGAGCAACATTTTTGAGTTCCATGAGATGATGAAAGATTGTTTAGGCATGGACTAGGTGACTATATTTTCCATTCACTCCCAAGGCACGATTTTGTAAATTGGACCCCTTAATCCAAATGTTGGTTTGCTTCAAATTGAGCAAAACACTAGTTCTCGAAATCAATGAGTAAAGAAACTTCTGAGGCATGGCACTCGGGAGTGATGGATGCTCTAGCTGGAATCCTATCCCAGGAATCCATCGGATTCAATGGTTCCTCAATCCAAGTCTCCATTTTTGTTTTATACCCAGTTGCAAGTCGCATCCCAAACCATTTCGAGGACTCTTGACAATTCATCCTCGGGGCATAAAAGCCTAATGGAGCAACATTTTTGAGCTCCATGAGATTTTGCATGCTTGTTTAGGCATATCATAGGTTACCACATTGTCCATCCACTCCCGAGGCATGGTTTCGTAAATTGGACCCCTAAATCCAAATGTTGCATTACTTCTTACTGAGTAAAACACTAGTTATCGAAATCGATGAAAAAAAACAATCCGAGGGGTTGGAACCAGGAGTGAGGGGTGATATAGCTAAAATCATATGCCGGGAATCCAAAAGAGACAATGGTTCCTCAAACCGAGTCTCGGTTTTTGTTTTATGCCCAGTTGCAAGTCGCATCCCAAACCATTTCGGGGACTCTTAGCCAATTCCCGCTCAGGGCATAAAAGACTAACAGAGCAACATTTTTGAGTTCCATGAGATGATACAAGCTTGTTTAGGCATGGAATAGGTGATCAAATTATCCATCCGCTCCTGAGGCATGGTTTCATAAATTTTCCTCTTTATCGAAATGATGCATTGCTTCAAACTGAGCAAAACACTAGTTGTCGAAATCAATGATTAAAGTGACTTTTGAGGCATGGAACCCATGAGTGAGGGGTGATCTAGATGAAATACTATCCCAGGAATTCATCAGAGTCAATGGTTCCTCAATCCAAGTCTCGATATTCGTTATATGCCCAGTTGCAAGTCGCATCCCAAACCATTTCGGGGACTCTTGGCCAATTGCTCATGAGGGCATAAAAAACTAACAGAGCAACATTTTTGAGTTCCGTGAGATGTTGCAAGATTGTTTATTTGTGGCCTAGGTGACTATATTTTCCATCTGCTGCCGAGGCATGGTTTCGTAAATTGGACCCCTTAATCCAAATGTTGGTTTGCTTCAAATTGAGGAAAACACTAGTTCTCAAAATCAATGAGTAAATCAACTTCCGAGGCATGGCACCTGGGAGTGAGGGGTGATATAGCTGAAATCCTATCCCAGGAATCCATCAGAGTCGATGGTTCCTCAATCCAAGTCTCATTCGTTTATGCCCAGTTGCAAGTCGCATCTCAAACCATTTTGGGGACTCTTGGCAATTCATCCTCGGGGCATAAATGCCTAACAAAGCATAATTTTTGAGCTCCATGAGATTTTGCATGCTTGTTTAGGCATGGAATATGTTACCACATTGTCCATTCTCTCCCGAGGCATGGTTTCGTAAATTGGACCCTTAAATCCAAATGTTGCATTGCTTCTTACTGAGCAAAGCACTAGTTATCAAAATCGATGAAAAAAGCAACTTCCGAGGGGTTGGAGCCTAGAGTGAGGGGTGATATAGCTAAAATATTATGCCAAGAATCCAACAAAGATGACGGTTCCTCAAATCGAGTCTCGGTTTTCGTTTTATGCCCAGTTGCAAGTCGCATCCCAAACCATTTCGGGGACTCTTGGACAATTCCCACTCAGGGCATAAAATACTAATGAAGAAAAATTTTAGAGTTTCATGAGATGCCAAAAGCTTGTTTAGGCATGGACTAGGTGACCAAATTATCCATCCGCTCCCAAGGCATTGTTTCGTAAATTTGACCCTTAATCCAAATGCTGCATTGCTTCAAACTAAGAAAAACACTAGTTGTTGAAATCAATGATTAAAGCAACTTTCGAGGCATGGAAATCGTGAGTGAGGGGTGCTCTAGATGAAATCCTATCCCAGGAATCCATCGGATTCGACGGTTCCTCAATCCAATTCTTGAAATTCGTTATATTCCTAGTTTCAAGTTGCGTCCCAAACCATTTTGAGGAGTCTTGGCCAATTGCTCATGAGGGCATAAAAACCTAATGGAGCAACATTTTTGAGTTCCATGAGATGCTGCAAGATTGTTTAGGTGTGGACTAGGTGACTATTTTTTCCATCCGCTATCGAGGCACGGTTTTGTAAATTGGACCCCTTAATCAAAATGTTGGTTTGCTTCAAACTGAGAAAAACACTAGTTCTCAAAATCAATGAGTAAAGAAACTTCCGAGGCATGAAACCCAGGAGTGATGGGTGTTCTAGCTGAAATTATATCCTAGGAATCTATCGGATTCGATGGTTCCTCAATTCGAGTCTTGGTTTTAATTTTATGCCCAGTTGCAAGTCGCATCCCAAACCATTTTGGGGACTCTTGGCAATTCCTCCTCAGGGCATAAAATCCTAACAGAGCAACATTTTTGAGCTCCATGAGAGTTTGCATGCTTGTTTAGGCATGGACTAGGTGACCACATTGTCCATCCTCTCCCAAGGCATGGTTTCTTAAATTGGACCCCTAAATCCAAATGTTGCATTGCTTTTTACTGAACAAAGCACTAGTTATTGAAATTGATGAAAAAAACAACTTCCAAGGAGTTAGAACTGGGAGTGAGGGGTGCTATAGCTAAAATCCTATGCCAAGAATCTAACAGAGATGACGATTCCTCAATATGAGTCTTGGTTTTCATTTTATGCCCAGTTGTAAGTCGCATCCCAAACCATTTCGGCGACTCTTGGCCAATTCCCGCTCAAACCATAGAAGACTAATAGAGCAACATTTTTGAGTTCCGTGAGATGCTGCAAGCTTTTTAGGCATGGACTAGGTGACCAAATTATCCATTCGCTCTCGAGGCATTATTTTGTAAATTTGATCCTTAATCCAAATGCTGCATTGCTTCAAACTGAGAAAAACACTTGTTGTTGAAATCAATGATTAAAGAAACTTCCGAGGCATGGAACCCGTGAGCGAGGGGTGCTCTAGATGAAATCGTATACCAGGAATCCATCAGAGTCGACGGTTCCTCAATCCGAGTCTCGATATTTGTTATATACCCAGTTCCAAGTCGTATCCCAAACCATTTCGGGGACTCTTGGCAAATTGCTCTTGAGGGCATAAAAACCTAATGGAGCATCATTTTTGAGTTCCGTGAGATGCTGCAAGATTGCTTAGGCATGGACTAGGTGGATATATTTTCCATCCACTCCTGATGCATAGTTTTGTAAATTGGACACCTTAATCCAAATGTTGGTTTGCTTCAAACTGAGCAAAACACTAGTTCTCGAAATCAATGAGTAAAGCAACTTTCAAGGCATGGCACCCAGGAGTGAGGGGTTATCTAGCTGAAATCCTATCCTAGGAATCCATCGGAGTCGATGGTTCCTCAATCTGAGTCTCGGTTTTTGTTTTATGCCTAGTTGCAAGTCGCATCCCAAACCATTTCGGGGACTCTTGGCAATTCATCCTTGGGGCATAAAATCCTAACAGAGAAACATTTTTGAGCTCCATGAGATTCCGCATGCTTGTTTAGGCAAGGACTAGGTGACCACATTTTCCATCCGCTCCCTAGGCATGGTTTCGTAAATTGGACCCCTAAATTCAAATGTTGCATTGCTTCTTACTGAGCAAAGCACTAGTTACCGAAATCGATGAAAAAAACAACTTCTGAGGGGTTGGAACCGGGAGTGAGGGGTGCTCTAGCTAAAATCCTATGCCAGGAATCCAACAGAGACAACGGTGCCTCAAAATGAGTCTCGGTTTTCATTTTATGCCTAGTTGTAAGTCGCATCCCAAACCATTTCGGGGACTCTTGGTTAATTCCCGCTCATGGCATAAAAGACTAACGGAGAAACATTTTTGAGTTCTGTGAGATGCTGCAAGCTTGATTAGGCATGGACTAGGAGACCAAATTGTCCATCCACTCTCGAGTCATGGTTTTGTAAATTGGACCCCTTAATCCAAATGTTGCATTGCTTCAAACTGAGCAAAACACTAGTTGTCGAAATCAATGAGTAAAGCAACTTCCGAGGCATGGCACTCGAGAGTGAGGGGTGCTCCAGCTGAAATCCTATCCTAGTAATCCATCGGAGTGGACGGTTCCTCAATCTAAGTCTCGATATTCGTTTTATGCCCAGTTGCAAGTCGCATCCCAAACCATTTCGGGGACTCTTGGCCAATTGCTCCTGATGGCATAAAAACTAACTAACTACATGTCTCTGTCAACTAACTACTATATCTTACTACCTTGAAAAAAGATTGCACCAATTTCAACTGCACATTGAGTTTAACAACCACTACTTCCTACATAAAAATGTGGGTTGCACTATTGTTAACCATCTCCATAACTAACTTATTCTTCAACTTGGATTGAACAAAACTAATATTTGTATAGTTCTACTCTTGGCTTGAACAAAAATAATATTTGTATAGTTCTACTCTTGCATTGAACCAAACTAATATTTGTATAGTTCTACTCTTGGCTTGCCTTAGACATATTGCCAACTAAATCACCCAAGATTTACAACACACCAACTGATGGTTGGATTTCTTAATCCATAGCATTGACCCTCATCTTCAATGAACATTTCTTATAATAATTCTAATTTGCACAAATCCAACAAACAACAACCTTACTACTATTTTTTTCTTAGATCCATATGATAAATTTATCATGTCCTTAGTGTTATCACATTAATATGTCCTTAATTTTTCCAAAATCAAGAGGGATACCACATTAAATTAGGTGGTTGACCACTAATATTGGTAATTTCACCCTACTCTAATTGTGCATCCAAAACTAAAGATATAAATTTTTTATTTAGAACTTTGAATATAGAAAAAAAAGTTCATAAATTAGAACTAGGATGATGATGGACTACTAACTAACAACACGTGCACATGCAACTGAAGGTACAACCAAACAGGTACCTGTCAGATATTTCTTCGTCGAGTGAGGAAATCTTAGGACAAATAGAGGCTGGAAATGTGACTGCATCTAGTAGATATGATAAGAAAACAAGGACCAGAGGTGAAAAAGTCATAATAAAATTTTGTAGATGCATGAAATTTTTTCTTGCCGAAGGAGGATCATGCTCTTATGATGATGAGAGCATAGGAGACATAGAGGTTCCACTCAGTTATAAGGATTTGGTGAAACAATGGGTACCTAAGGAACTACCTCCTATAGATGTTGACTTTGTTGTCAACAATAAGACATATCGCATTGCACCATCCTCCTTGCATGGCTTGGGGATATTTTCCATGGATGGAATAATTGTAAAATACAATACAATAACTAAATTGATGGACTATGTCAGACCATGTTATAATTATAACGATTGGATGCAACTGGTCCGGTACATGCGAAGTATGTAGAGATATGCACTCGCCACAAATTATATACAACTAATTAACAAGGATAAAAATAAGGGAGCGACTATCTATATTGATGGAAGGCCTAAAGCTTCCAGCAATATCGCAGGGTTTATAAACAACACACGACCTGGGACAACAAACAAACAACCGAATTGCATATATGATGGATGTGAAGAGAATCAGGTAGTCCTGTGCGTAATAAAAAAGATAGCTCCCGGGGAAGAGTTATTAGTGGATTACCATTTGAATCAAATAGAAACATTGACTAATAGTGTGTAGGTTCTTATGCAGCACCTCTTTAAGAAACCTCTATGTACTGCATTATATTTTTTTATTATCTTTAACATTGTTGTAAATATTATCTTTAACATTGTTTTTTTGTTATCATTATCAATTTTTTAAATATTTGGGGGTTCTAATTATATTATAATGTGGTAGGATGATCGTGGAAAAGGGCCAGCCGCAGAACATGTAGACGATTATCAATTTCCACTTTCATTTTACGTTGTTTTTATTATTTTCTTATATAATTTTATTGAAATAACATTGTTTTTGTTGAAATTATATGTAGTCTGTAGGCCATGTTGATCATGATTCCGCCGACGAGGAGGGGTTTTATTCATCCACTGATCCAATGGTCTTAATAAAAAAAATATCATTAAAGCTAACAAGGAACTTGCTAGCTTCTTAGATCATCTAGAGAAAACTCCTGACGTCAAAGCAAAAATCAAGCTCCTTATGTCACAACTTAACACATATAAGGTAATAACCATAATTTAAAGTGTTTTTTTTTAATGTACTCATATGTTCAATTATGATACTTTGTTCTTTAACTTTTACATTATCTCACGAAAAAACATTTTCTTTTATATAAAGACATTTTTGGAGCCTGTTCAGCCCGGTGTTGGTAGTAGTGGCGCTACAGATATTCTACAGAGTCTTGATGTGGGCGGTGTTGATTAAGGTTGGTTGTCATTGATGTCAACCCTTGAAGAAATCCCCATAGCACAAAGGTTTGGGTAATGGAACCAAGATTGTTTGATATAAATATGACTCATTGTTGTTTTGTCATGGTTGATAAGAAGTAAATATGGATGAACTCCAAAGTGGTCCCCTTATGGTGAAAGCCCTCATAGGAATACGCTTTGCGGAGTGAGAGAACCCATGCTTAATTATGGAATAATGAGATGAAGGAAAATGAATTTATCAGTGAAAATATCCTAGATGGATAGTGCTTGTCATGCCATTTCTGGTGGTATGTGGAACGTCACATAACTCCTCACGGTTATAAAGTTATGACCATATGAAGTTGGAGAACCCCTCATGAGTCTTATAGAAGCCCCCAAGGGTCAAAGTGCTTTGCAAAATAATTTATTTTAAATGAAGAAGCCCTAACATAAGGAATGTGTAATGCTACATGAATATATAAATAAGAGGCAAAGCTCACTCATTAAGAACACACTTGTACATATTGTATATCTATTTTCTTGTGTAAATATTCTTGTAAATACTTGTGGATACATCTGAAGTGGCGAACAT
>JASDQU010224588.1:0-17550 GCA_032191745.1 Picea mariana | reverse complement strand
TCAAGGAAAAAACAAGCTAAATGCAATTTGGACATTTGAAAAAAAAATTACAAGTTAAATGAGTACATCAATAAAAAATAACATACTAACCTTGCAAGTTCAAAATCCAAGCTATGTAGATCGAGAATTGGATTTGCTCAACCGGTGGGTGACGGAAAAAATAAACAGCTCAAACAAAAGCCAAGAACAGTGTCGCAACTATAGCCATTGTGTCGCAAAGTCTCTTAAAGTCACATATATATAGATAAAATAGTCAACTAGTCGTTATCACCGACCAATGAGATAGGTAAAATTTTCGTCGCTATTGCCACGAAAGATCGTCACTATAGCGACGAACATCCCGACTTGGTTAAATTAATATTTTCGTCGATATTGCGATGAACGTGCATGGAAATATCCACAAAAATCCCGCTCTCTTTAAAAAAATGATGAAACTAGTGGAAGTGTGGAAAATTTTTGTGGAATAATCTGCCTATATGTAGTAGTGATCCCACGGCCTCTCAAGTATGGGTAATGGCTGGTATAACCCTGTCTTCTACCTTTTTCCCTTTGTGTGCTGACAAATTCTACATCTTTCCACAAATCTTTTGACATCTGTCCTCATCCCTGGCCAAAAATATGAGCCATTTAATTTCGAGAACGTTTTGTCATGACCGAAATGTCCGGCCAATCCTCCACTATGTTTTTCTTTCAACAGATTCTCCCTCATGGAGCATTTTGGAATACATAATTGATTGCCTATGAATAATAATCCATCTTGGATCATATATTCGGTCCACTGGCTTCTGTCCCTCAAAATTGGATTCTTGGATGCCTCATATACCTCTTTAAAGTTTGGATCATCTCTATACATTTCCTTGAGGTTATCAAAACCCAAATCTTTGACTCTAAATTCCTGCATAAGCAAACATTTCCTGCTCAAAGAATCAGCAACTTTGTTAGCAGTTCCAAAAATATGTTTAATTACAAAAGTAAAATTATGCATGTATTCAACCCATTTAACATGTCTTTGGTTCAACTTCTCCTGTTGAGTCGCGAACTGCAAAGCATGATTATCGTTGTACAAAACAAACTCTTTAGGAACCAAATAATGCCTCCATTTCTTCAGCGCTTGTATGACTGCATAAAATTCTTTGTCATATGTGGAGTACTTAACCTTTGTTTCATTTAGTTTCTCACTAAAGTATGCAATCGGTCTGTTGTTTTGGCTCAATACCGCTCCTATTGCAAACCCACTCGCATCACACTTGACTTGAAATGTCTTACTGAAATCCGACAACACCAAAATTGGTTGTTCAGTAATCCTCCTCTTCAGCAGGTTGAAACTCTTCTCTTCTTCCTCTGTCTAGTGAAAAGCTTTATGTATTTTCTTCACCGTATCCATCATCGGTGTGCTAATTCCACTGAAATTTCAGATGAATTTCCTATAAAAACTAGCTAAACCATGGAAGCTTCGAACTTCAAACACGCTTTTCGGCGATGGCCAATTCTTAATCGCTTCTACCTTTTCTGGATCCATCTTCAACTCATTTGCAGAGACAACAAAACCCAAATAAATGAGTTATGTCCTCATAAATGTCGATTTCTTCATATTTATCAACAATTTCTCTTGCTGCAATCTCCTCATCACTGTAACTAAATGCTTCAAGTGTCCTGCTTCTGTTTTGCAGAAAATCAATATATAATCAAGATATACAATGACGAATTTTCCTATGAAATCCTTCAGGACTTCATTCATCAATCTCATGAAAGTATTGGGTGCATTTGTTAATCCAAATGGCATAACAAGCCATTCATACAGCCCCTCATTCGTCTTGAATGTTGTCTTCCATTCATCACCTTCTCTCATTCGGATTTGATGATATCCGCTTTTTAAGTCAATATTTGAAAAAAACTTTGCTCCACTCAAGCAATCCATCAAATCATCCATCATTGGTAATGGAAATCTGTATCTGATGGTAATCTTATTGATTTCCCTCGAGTCTGTACACATTCTCCAGCCTCCATCCTTTTTTGGGCTAAGCACTGTTGGAACAACGCATGGACTCAAGCTTTCTCGAATCAACCCTTTGTCCATTAAGTCTTGGACTTGTCTTTTGACCTCTTCATTCTCCTGCGGCGTCAATCTGTAAGTTGATTTGTTTGGTAAACTAGCTCTAGGTATAATATCGATGTGATGACTTATACTTATGATCGATGGCAATGAACAAGTTAGTTCGTCCACTACTATATTAGCAAACTCTTCCAGTAACCTCTGGATTTCCTCCGGTAAATCATCCACTCTTGTACTGGTTAAAACAATTCTAGGTTTTCTGACCACAATGAATTGTGTGTCTTCCTTCTTCTTAAATTCCTTAAGAAGTTCCTTCCCACTCATGAGAAGTACAGTGTTGCTCACCTCTAGTTTTGTTTCTTTATCCTTAATCGGCAGCAACATGTGAGTTCTCCCATTCTTCTCCGGGGTGTATGTGTTCTTTTTCCCATCATGAATCACATTCCTGTCATATTGCCATGGTCTAACCAGCAATAGATGACAAACATCGATGGGAATGACATCACACAATATTTCATCCTTATATCCTCCTATTTTAAATTCAACTAAACATTGTTTAGTGACATTTACCTGATGTCCTTTTTGTAACCATGAAACTCTATATGGGCTTGGATGTTCAATAGTCTCCAGC
The DNA here is from genome assembly GCA_032191745.1 of Picea mariana. Classification (NCBI taxonomy): domain Eukaryota; kingdom Viridiplantae; phylum Streptophyta; class Pinopsida; order Pinales; family Pinaceae; genus Picea; species Picea mariana. Next base: position 14,866 of record JASDQU010224588.1, on the reverse strand, counting down.
TCCAACTTTTCTACCATCTCTGTAGAAACGAGATTGTCTATGCTACCACTGTTCACGATGACTTTGCATACCATGTCTTTGGTCTTGCAAGCAGTTTGAAAACGTCTGTTCCTTTGGGATGGGTTCTCTACCTCCTTCTCTGGCGTTAAGAGAATTTTTCTCATCATCAGTGATCTTCCGCCCTCAGCATCTTCTACCTCAACATTCTGTCTTTGTGCTTTGGCAATGTGAGTTTCACCTCCTTCTTTCTTTCTATCTGGACATTCATAATATTTGTTTCCATTTTTTCCACAGGTAAAGCATTTTATTTCTACACCTCTAGCTCTTCCTCTTCCTCTAGTTCGAGGAAAAGTATTTCTATCAGCATTCTGTCCTCTTTGTGAGCTTCCACCTGTCTCAGTTTGAGTTTGAGGTTTCTTCCACTCCTCTTTAGGTTTCTGTATCCTGTCTTGGGCAATTGTTTTTCCTCTGGCTTGACTTCTACCTCGGCCTCTTTGACCTTGCGTCCGACTCAGCTTCTCTTCAACTTTCAGAGCCATCTGATAAGCATCCTCCACATTCTGAAGGCTCATCATGCTCATCTCATCCTGAATGTCATATCGCAAACCATTCATGTACCTGGCAACCTTTTCATCATCACTTTCCCAATGACCTTCTCTAATGTTTATCTTGTAGAATTCCTCAGTGTATTCTTTCACTATCATCAACTTCTGTCTCAAGTTCTACATCCTACGAAACAAATTGATTTTATAATCCTTGGGTATGAATTTGGCTTTCATCTTCATAACCATTCTATCCCAACTTTTGATTTTCTGCTTGCCTTTGCAGCGTCTGTCAACCTGCAGTTCATCCCACCATAATGTTGCATGCCCTTTAAGTCTAGTAACAACATGTTTGACCTTCTTGTCTTCCTCAACATCCTCATAGTCAAAATATTTATCCAGAGCTCTAATCTAGTCTAGAAGCTCTTCAACGTCTAGGTTCCCCTCATACATGGGAATCTCCATCTTTGCTCTAGCACCTATCCTTTCAACAGCCCTGAATAGGCGTTCGTTTGTAGCATCTTCGACTGTGACTTCTTCTCCTTCGTGTCCAGCTTCATTTCAACTTTCGGCCTCGCTAATATCCCCAGCATTGACTGTGCGGCTCTGTGTTGTCTCCATGGCACCAAGCCTAGCATGTAGTTGGCGCATTTCTCTTTCCATTGTTGGATCAGGCATTGGTCTCTCTCTTCTTCTCGACGGCATGCCTGAGAAACATTCCTCTTTTCTACTCTCGCTTCCTCTGTCTGCAATATACAAACAGAATCAAGATCTGATACCACACTGACCCAAACCCCCAACCCTCAAGTCAGAGTCCGCACAGGATCTTTCAGTTTCGGCCCCTTAGAGTCTGACTGGCTCTTCAATTTCCTCTTCGGGAAATTTATTCACACACCCAACTGAGTGTATGTCACAATTCCTTCTAAGTTATGCTCATGTGATCTTTGCACTGGCATGAACTCTACGATCAACACCCAACTGACATTGGGACTTTCCCCTTTTCCTTTCAGGATACCAAATTTCGTGATTTCGTGAATCCTGATGTCGAGTGCCTTACCTCTTTGACCCCCGAAACCCGAAACATCAAACACTAGACACTTCTCGCCACTGACTTCGGATTTCCTCTTTTCACGATTTCGGGAGTTGCGTTGATGTGAAACTCTGCCTCTTGACTCCCAGAGTCCCGAAATCTGAAGTACCAAAATCCCGAAAGTCCACTCTAAGTCCTGTCGCACTTCATGACTTTGGGATTTTCCCTTTACTTCTTCCCATTCCTTGTCATCAATATTTCCGGTATGTTGAACCCTGAAATACCGAAATGTTGGTATCCCACTTCCAAATAGATCAACAGTTGTGGATATCCCCTTGATCTGACGGCTGGCGTAATTTCGCGTATCGAGAGTTCGTGATGCTTAATCTCGAACTCTTTACCTCCTATACCTTCTGGACCTCGAATTACTGAAATGTCGAAATGGTTTTCTTCCCCCTGTATCCCGATCACTCGTACTCAGGACCTCCGAAACCCCGAATTCCAAAGTTCTGAAATTCCGACCTCGTCAAACTTCGTCTTTATACACGAAAACTCTTTTCGCGTTTTGGGGATTTGATCAACCAAAGGTTTCTTCCACACTTCGGACTTATGACCCCCAAAATTCCGAAATGATCTCGACGGTCCAATGATCGAAATCAATGGTCCACGTTAAATCCTACCTTTTGAAGGTGGATCTGTCCAACGCTTAACTTCCCCGCAACTTTCTTGAATCCTACGGTCCTCTATATTTCAGGAGTTCTCCTCGGAGAATTCTAACCGTTCAATTTCCTCCTCAAGAACCTCTGGCTCAAAATCGATTCTGTGATCCTTCTCTGGGGCATGACTTCTGCACAATGACTTGAGCTTCCTGCTTTCTCTTGAATGATTCAAAGGCCCTAACCCTTCTGAGCTTTCTTCACAAACTCGGGTCTTCAAGGGGACTCCTGCACGCACTCCTTGCGGCAATCCTTCAAATACTTCAGTGTACTTGAACTCCCGACTCTGTGCACTTTCTCTACAACAGCAGTCCTTCAATCTCTCAACCTTAGTCGATAAGTTCTAAGGTCTCGACCAGCCTGCGCACACCTTGCACGGCTTCTATGCTTGTCTTGCACTTCTATTGGAATGAGAACAATGGTATTTCTCCTGAGCTTTCAGAGATAAACTCTGAACCTTTGTCACGCACTCCTTGCGGACGTTTCACTGCACTCCTTGTAGGAAATTCTCTCAGGAAGAGAAACAACTGAAACTCATTCTCTTTCTCTCTCAGAGTTTAAAAATTCAACATGAAAACATACTTTCACACATAGCATAATACCAAATGCATGACAGAGAGAGTAAGAAACTGTAAGCAGACCATTCAGCATGTATACACAGAAAACATCATAACACCATGAGTTTGAATCAAAGCTTCATATATTAATTCAAGCTTTTGTACATGGGTTCTCTTGTACAACTCTTCTGCTACAACTCTCTTCTTTTCTATGCTAATGTGCTTAATGATCTAATTCTGATTGATACAATGATACAAAGATGAGGGTGTCTATAGTCATTTTCCCTCATGTTCCTAAAACTGTCTAATCTTGAATTTAAATCTACCTACTTTCATTAACTGGGTTTTAATGCCTTTTACATTGACAGATGAGAGAAAATCGCTCATGATCTTTTTACATCCTTCAAGATATAAATGCAAGGTATGCCTTCTAGCTATTACATTAATATTTCAAAAACATTCCAAAACGCGAAAAATGCGTGTTGTACTTTCCAGCTGTCTCCTGCCTTCATGCTCGCTTGGCTGGCTGCTTGCGATGCTCCTGCATCATACTCCCTTGCTTGAAAATTTTCATGAACATCTGTTCATGAGCTCTTGCACAATCTGTCCATGCTTCTGAATCTCTTCTTCATTCTCCCAACTGGCATCTTCAACTGGATGTCTCTTCCATTTGACCAAGTATTCAAAATACTCTTTTCTCCTGGTCCTCTTGTTGATTCTCTTGTCAAGTATACTTTCCATCTGTGGCTTTTCAGATATAGGCATTTGTTTAGTCCACTGAACCTCAGTTTGTTCATTGTTTGTTCCTACTTCTTCATCTCTGTAAGGGTAAAAATCTGAGATGTTGAATATCGGTGAAATTTCGATCCCATTGCGTAATTCGATCTCATAAGCATTTGCCCCAAATTTCGTTACGATCTTGCATGGTCCAATCTTTTTCATTTTCGGTTTGTTATATGCTCCCCTTGGGAACCTCTCTTTCCTCAAGTGTGCAAGAATCAGATCACCAACTTCAAACTGAATTTCTCGCCTATGTTGATCTGCTCTGTGTTTATACTCTTGACTCGAATTTTGCAAATGTTCCCTCACTTGGATGTGAAGTTCCTTCATTGCCTCTACAAAATCTTTTACACTAGCACTTCTAGTTTCATTATGTTCTGAATCCTTCAATTCAGAAACTCCCCTTGGCTTCATTCCATACACAATCTGGAATGTACTCTACCCTGTGCTTATGTTGAGTGAATCATTGTAAGCAAATTTCACCTATGGCAGAATGTGATCCCACTGACTATGGTGTTCAGTCACTAGGCTCCTTAGAAAATGTCCCAAGCTCTTGTTCACAACTTCTGTTTGCCCATCCGTCTGAGGATGATATGCTGAGCTAAATGAAAATCTTGTCCCCAGCTTCTTCCATAAAGTCCTCCAAAAATGTCCCATGAACTTAGTGTCTCGATCTGAAAATATACTTATTGGTAAGTCGTGAAGTCTAACGACTTCTTTGAAAAACAGGTTCACAATATGAGTTTCATCACTGGTTTTCTGACATGGTATAAAATGTGTCATCTTTGAAAATCTTTCTACCACCACAAAGATTGAATCAAATCCTCTTTGCATTCTTGGCAGCCCCAATATAAAATCTATGCTCACTGCATCCCACAGCCTCTCAAGTATGGGTAATGGATGGTATAACCCTGTGTTCTGCCTTTTTCCCTTTGTGTGATGACAAATTCTACATCTGTCCACAAATATTTTGACATCTGTCCTCATCCTTGGACAAAAATATGAGCCATTTAATTTCGAGAACGTTTTGTCATGACCGAAATGTTCGACCAATCCTCCACTATGTTTTTCTTTCAACAGATTCTCCCTCATGGAGCATTTTGGAATACATAATTGATTGCCTCTGAATAATAATCCATCCTGGATCATATATTTAGTCCACTAGCTTCTGTCCTTGAGAATTGGATTCTCGGATGCCTCATATACCTCTTTAAAGTTTGGATCATCTCTATACATTTCTTTGAGGTTATCAAAACCCAAAGTTTTGACTCTAAATTCCTGCATAAGCAGACATTTCCTGCTCAAAGCATCATCAACTTTGTTAGCAGTTCCAGAAATATGTTTAATTACAAAAGTAAAATTCGGCATGCATTCAACCCATTTAACATGTCTTTGGTTCAACTTCTCATGTTGAGTCACGAATTGCAAAGCATGATTATCGTTGTACAAAACAAACTCTTTAGGAACCAAATAATGCCTCCATTTCTTCAGCGCTTGTATGACCACATAAAATTATTTGTCATATGTGGAGTACTTAACCTTTGCTTCATTCATTTTCTCACTGAAGTATGCAATCGGTCTGTCATTTTGGCTCAAGACCGCTCCTATTGCAAACCCACTCGCATCACACTTGACCTGAAATGTCTTACTGAAATCTGGAAACACCAATATTGGTTGTTCAGTGATCCTCCTCTTCAGCAGGTTGAAATTCTTCTATGCTTCCTCTATCTAGTGAAAAGGTTTATGTCGTTTCTTCACCGTATCCATCATCGGTGCACTAATTCCACTGAAATTTTGGATGAAATTCCTGTAAAAACTAGCTAAACCATGGAAGCTTCGAAATTCAAACACACTTTTAGGCGATGGCCAATTCTTAATCGCTTCTACCTTTTCCGGATCCATCTTCAACTCATTCGCAGAGATAACAAAACCCAAATAAATGAGTTATGTCCTCATAAATGTCGATTTCTTCATATTTATTAGCAATTTCTCTTGCTGCAATCTCCTCATCACTGTAGCTAAATGCTTCAAGTGTCCTGCTTCTGTTTTGCTGAAAATCAATATATCATCAAGATATACAATGACGAATTTTCCTATGAAATCCTTCAGGACTTCATTCATCAATCTCATGAAAGTATTGGGTGCATTTGTTAAGCCAAATGGCATAACAAGCCATTCATACTGCCCCTCATTCGTCTTGAATGTTGTCTTCCATTCATCACCTTCTCTTATTCAGATTTGATGATATCTGCTTTTTAAATCAATCTTTGAAAAAAACTTTGCTCCACTCAAGCAATCCATTAAATCATCCATCCTTGGTAATGGAAATCTGTCTCTGATGGTAATCTTATTGATTGCCCTCGATTCTGTACACATTCTCCAGCCTCCATCCTTCTTTGGGATGAGCACTGTTGGAACAGCGCATGGACTCAAGCTTTCTTGAATCAACCCTTTGGATTTCATATTCGCAACCATTCTATCCCAACTTTTGATTTTTTGCTTGCCTTTGCAGCGTCTATCAGCCTGCAGTTCATCCCACCATAATGTTGCATGCCCTTTAAGTCTAGTAACAACATGTTTGACCTTCTTGTATTCCTCGATATCCTCATAGTCAAAATATTTATCCATATCTCTAATCCAGTCTATAAGCTCTTCAACGTCCAGGTTCCCCTCATACATGGGAATCTCCATCTTTGCTCTAGCACCTATCCTTGCCACAGCCCTGAATAGGCGTTCATCTACAACATCTTCGACTACAACTTCTTATCCTTTGTGTCCAACTTCATTTTCACTTCCATCCTCGCTGATATCCCCAGAGTTGATTGTGCGCCTCTGTGTTGTCTCCATGGCATCAAGCCTAGCACGTAGTTCGTGCATTTCTCTTTCCACCGTTGGATCAGGAATTGGTCTCTCTCTTCTTCTCGGCAGCATGCCTGAGAAATATTCCTCTTTTCTCCTCTCGCTTCCTCTGTCTGAAATATACAAACATAATCAAGCTCTGATACCACACTGATGCAAACCCCCAACCCTCAGGTCCGAGTCCGCACAGGATCTTTCAGTTTTGGCCCTTTAGAGACTGACTGTCTCTTCAATTTTTTCTTCGGGAAATTTATTCACACACCCAACTGAGTGTATGTCACAAGTCCTTTTGAGTTATGATCACGTGATCTTTTCACTGGCATGAACTCTACGATCAACACCCAACTGACATTAGGACTTTCCCCTTTTCCTTTCGGGATACCGGATTTCGCGATTTCGCAAATCCTGATGTCAAGAGCCTTACCTCTTCGATCCCCGAAACCCAAAACATCAAACACTAACACTTCTCTCCACTGACTTAGGATTTTTTCTCTTCATGATTTTGGGAGTTGTGTTGATGTGCAACTCTGCCTCTTGACTCCCAGAGTCCTGAAATCCGAAGTACCGAAATCCCAAAAGTCCACTCTAAGTCATATCGCACTTTGCAACTTCGAGATTTTCCCTTTACTGCTCCCCGTTCCTTGTCATCAGTATTTTCGGTATGCCGAACCCCAAAATACAGAAATGCTATTATCCCACTTCCAAAGAGATCAACGGTTGTGGATATCTCCTTGATGAGACGGCTGGCACGATTTCGCATACCGGGAGTTCATGATGCTTGATCTCAAACTCTTTACCTCCTATACCTTCCGGACCCCGAATTACCGAAATGCTGAAATGGTTTTCTTCCCCCTGTATCCCGATCACTCGTCCTCAAGACCTCCGAAACCCTGAATTCCGAAGTTCCAAAATTCCGACCTCATTACTCTTCGCCTTTATACATGAAAATTATTTTCGCGTTTCAGGGATTTTATCAACCAAAGGTTTAGCCCACACTTCGGACGTATGACCCCCGAAATGTCGAAATGATCTCGACGGTCCAATGATCGAAATCAATGGTCCACGTTAAATCCTACCTTTCGAAGGTGGATCTGTCCAATGCTTAACTTCCCCACAACTTTCTTGGATCTTATGATCCTTTCTATTTCGGGATTTCTCCTCAGAGAATTCCGACCGTTCAATTTCCTCCTCAAGAACCTCTGGCTCAAAATCGACTCTGTGATCCTTCTCTGGGGCGTGACTTCTGCACAACGACTTGAGCTTCCTTCTTTCTCTTGAATGACTCAAAGGCCCTAACCCTTTTGAGCTTTCTTCGCAAACTCAAGTCTTAAAGGGGACTCCTACACGCACTCCTTGCGGCAATCCTTCAAATACTTCAACGTACTTGAACTCCCGACACTGTGCACTTTCTCTGCAACAACAGTCCTTCAATCTCTCAACCTTAGTTGATAAGTTCTAAGGTCTCGACCAGCCTGTGCACACCTTGCATGGCTTCTATGCTTGTCTTTCACTTCTACTAGAATGAGAACAACGGTATCTCTCCTGAGATTTCAGAGATAAACTCTGAACCTTTGTCACGCACTCCTTGCGGATGTTTCACTGCACTCCTTGGAGGAAATTCTCTCAGGAAGAGAAACAACTGAAACTCATTCTCTTTCTCTCTCAGAATTTAAATATTCAACATGAAAACATAAATTCACACACAACATAATACCAAATGCATGACAAAGAGAGTAAGAAAATGTAAGCAGGCCATTCAGCATGTATACACAGAAAACATCATAACACCATGAGTCTGAATCAAAGTTTCATATATTAATTCAAGCTTCTGTACATGGGTTCTCCTCTACAACTCTTCTGCTACAACTCTCTTCTTTTCTATGCTAATTTGCTTAATGATCTAATTATGATTGATACAATGATACAAAGATGAGGGTGTCTATAGTCGTTTTCCCTTCTGTTCCTAAAACTGTCTAGTCTGGAATTTAAATCTACCTACTTTCATTAACTGGGAATAAATGCCTTTTACATTGACAGATGAGAGCAAATCGCTCATGATATGTTTACATCCTCCAAGATATAAATGCAAGGTATGCGTTCTATCTATTACATTAATATTTCAAAAACATTCCAAAACGCAAAAAATGTGTGTTGTGCTTTCCAGCTGTCTTCTGCCTTCATGCTCTCTTGGCTGGCTGCTTGCGATGCTCCTGCATCATACTCCCTTGCTTGAAAATTTTCATGAACTCATGTTCATGAGATCTTGCATAGTTTGTCCATGCTTCTAAATCTCTGCTTCATTCTCCCAACTGGCATCTTCAACTGGATGTCTCTTCCATTTGACCAAGTATTCAAAATACTCTTTTCTCCTGGTCCTCTTATTGATTCTCTTGTCAAGTATACTTTCCATCTGTGGCTTTTCAGCTATAGGCATTTTTTTAGTCCATTGAACCTCTGTTTGTTCACTGTTTTCTCCTGCTTCTTCATCTCTGTAGGGGTACAAATCTAAGATGTTGAATATCGGTGAAATTCCGATCCCATCGGGTAATTCGATCTCATATGCATTTGCCCCAAATTTCGTTATGATCTTGCATGGTCCAATCTTCTTCATTTTCATTTTGTTATATATTCCCCTTGGGAACCTTTCTTTCCTCAGTTGTGAAAGAATCATATCATCAACTTCAAACTAAAGTTCTCGCCTGTGTTGATCTGCTATGCATTTATACTCTTGACTCGAATTTTGCAAACGTTCCCTCACTTGGCTGTGAAGTTCCTTCATTGCCTCTGCAAAATCTTTTGCACTAGCACTTCTAGTTTCATTCTGTTATGAATCCTTCAATTCAGAAACTCCCCTTGGCTGCATTCCATACACAATTTGGAATGGAATCTTCCCTGTGTTTCTATTGAGTGAATCATTGTAAGCAAATTCCGCCTATGGCAGAATGTGATCCCACTGACTGTGGTGTTCAGTCACTAGGATCCTTAGCAAATCTCCCAAGCTCTTGTTCACAACTTCTATTTCCCCATCTGTCTAAGGATGATATTTTGAGCTAAATGAAAAGTGTGTCCCCAACTTCTTCCATAAATTCCTCCAGAAATGTCCCACGAACTTAGTGTCTTGATCTGAAACTATACTTCTTGGTAAGCCATGAAGTCTGGTGACTTCTTTGAAAAACAGGTTCGTAATATGAGTTGTGTCACTAGTTTTCTGACATGGTATAAAATATGCCATCTCTAAAAATCTGTCTACCACCACAAAGATTGAATCAAATCCTCCTTGTGTTCTTGGCAGCCCTAATATAAAATCCATGCTCACTGCATCCCACGGCCTCTCAAGTATGGGTAATGGCTGGTATAACCCTTTGTTCTGCCTTTTTCTCTTTGTGTGCTAACAAATTCTACATCTGTCCACAAATATTTTGACATCTATCCTCATCCCTAGACAAAAATATGAGCCATTTAATTTCGAGAACGTTTTGTCATGACCGAAATGTCCGGCCAATCCTCCACTATGTTTTTCTTTCAACAGATTCTCCCTCATGGAGCATTTTGGAATACATAATTGATTGCCTCTGAATAATCATCCATCCTGGATCATATATTCGTTCCACTGGCTTCTGTCCCTCAGAATTGGATTCTTGGATGCCACATATACCTCTTTAAAGTCTAGATCATCTCTGTACATTTCTTTGAGGTTATCAAAACCCAAAGTTTTGACTCTAAATTCCTGCATAAGCAAACATTTCCTGCTCAAAGAATCAGCAACTTTGTTAGAAGTTCCAGAAATATGTTTAATTACAAAAGTAAAATTATGCATGTATTCAACCCATTTAACATGTCTTTGGTTCAACTTCTCTTGTTGAGTCATGAAATGCAAACCATAATTATCACTGTACAAAACAAACTCTTTAGGAACCAAATAATGCCTCCATTTCTTCAGCACTTATATGACCGCATAAAATTATTTGTCATATGTGGAGTACTTAACCTTTGCTTCATTCAGTTTCTCACTGAATTATGCAATCGGTCTATCGTTTTGGCTCAAGACCGCTCCTATTGCAAACCCACTCGCGTCACACTTGACCTGAAATGTCTTACTGAAATCCGGCAACACCAAAATTGGTTGTTCAGTGATCCTCCTCTTCAGCAAGTTGAAACTCTTCTCTGCTTCCTCTGTCCAGTGAAAAGATTTATGTCTTTTCTTCACCGTATCCATCATTGGTGCGCTAATTCCACTAAAATTTCAGATGAATTTCTTGTAAAAACTAGCTAAACCATGGAAGCTTCAAACTTCAAACACACTTTTCAGCGATGGCCAATTCTTAATTGCTTCTACCTTTTCCGAATCCATCTTCAACTCATTTGCAGAGATAACAAAACCCAAATAAATGAGTTTTTTCCTCATAAATGTCGATTTCTTCATACTTATCAGCGATTTCTCTTGCTGTAATCTCCTCATCATTGTAGCTAAATGCTTCAAGTGTCCTGCTTCTATTTTGTTGAAAATCAATATATCATCAAGATATACAATGACAAATTTTCCTATGAAATCCTTCAGGACTTCATTCATCAATCTCATGAAAGTATTGGGCACATTTGTTAAGCCAAATGCCATAACAAGCCATTCATACAGCCCCTCATTCGTCTTGAATGTTGTCTTCCATTCATCACCTTCTCTAATTCGGATTTGATGATATCCTCTTTTTAAATCAATCTTTGAAAAAAACTTTGCTCCACTCAAGAAATCCATCAAATCATCCATCCTTGGTAATGGAAATTTGTATCTGATGGTAAACTTATTGATTTCCCTTGAGTCTGTACACATTCTCCAGCCTCCATCCTTCTTTGGGCTGAGCACTATTGGAACAGCGCATGGACTCAAGCTTTCTTGAATCAACCCTTTGTCCATTAAGTCCTGGACTTGTCTTTTGACGTCTTCATTCTCCTGCAGCGTCAATCTGTAAGCTGCTTTGTTTGGTAAACTAGCTCTAGGTATAAGATCGATATGATGACTTATACTTCTGATCGGTGGCAACGAACAAGGTAGTTCGTCCACTACTATATCAGCAAACTCTTCCAGTAACCTTTGGATTTCCTCCGATAAATCATCCACTCTTGTACTGGTTAAAACAATTCTAGGTTTCCTGACCACAATGAATTGTGTGTCTTCCTTCTTCTTAACTTCCTTAAGAAGTTCCTTCCCACTCATGAGAAGTATAGTGTTGCTCACCTCTGGTTTCGTTTCTTTATCCTTAATCGGCAGCAACATGTGAGTTCTCCCATTCTTCTCCTGGGGTGTATGTGTTCTTTCTCCCATCATGAATCACATTCCTATCATATTGCCATGGTCTACCTAGAAATAGATGACAAACATCCATGGGAATGACATCACACAATATTTCATCCTTATATCCTCCTATTTTAAATTCAACTAAACATTGTTTAGTGACATTTACCTGATGTCCTTTTTGTAGCTATGAAACTCTGTATGGGCTTGGATGTTCAATAGTCTCTAGCTCCAGCTTTTCTACCATCTCTGTAGAAACGAGATTGTCTGTGCTACCACTGTCCATGATGAATTTGCATACCCTATCTTTGGTCTTGCAATCAGTCTGAAAAAGTCTATTCCTTTGGGCTCTGTTCTCTACCTCCTTCTCTGGCCTTAAGAGAACTTTTCTCATCATCAGTGATCTTTTGCCCTCAGCATCTTCTACCTCAACATTCCATCTTTGTGCCTCGGCAATGTGAGTTTCACCTCCTTCTTTCATTCTATCTGGACATTCATAGGATTTGTGTCCATTTTTTCCACAGGTAAAGCATTTTATTTATCCACCTCTTCCTCTGGTTCGAGGAAAAGTATTTCCATCAGTATACTGTCCTCTCTGTGAGCTTCCACCTCTCTCAGTTTGAGTTTGAGGTTTCTTCCACTCCTCTTTAGGTTTCTGATTCCTATCTTAGGCAATTGTTTTTCCTCTGGCTTGACTTCTGCCTCGGCCTCTTTGACCTTGCTTCCGGCTCAGCTTCTCTTCAGCTTTCAAATCCATCTGATAAGCATCCTCCACATTCTGAAGGCTCATCATGCTCATCTCATCCTGAATGTCATATCGTAGACCATTCATGTACCTGGAAATCTTTTCATCATCACTTTCCCGATGACCTACTCTGATGTTTATCTTGTAGAATTCCTCAGTGTATTCTTTCATTGTCATCAACTTGTATCTCAAGTTCTACATCCTCCGAAACAGAGTGATTTGATAATCCTTGGGTATGAATTTGGCTTTCATATTTGCAACCATTCTATCCCAACTTTTGATTTTCTGCTTGCCTGTGTAGCGTCTGTCAGCATGTAGTTCATCCCACCATAATGTGTCATGCCCTTTAAGTCTAGTAACAGCATGTTTAACCTTCTTGTCTTCCTCGATATCCTCATAGTCAAAAATTTATCCAGATCTCTAATCCAGTCTAGAAGCTCTTCAACATCCAGGTTCCCCTCATACATGGGAATCTCCATATTTGCTCTAGCACCTGTCCTTGCAACAGCCCTGAATAGGTGTTCGTCTGCAGCATCTTCGACTACGAATTCTTCTCCTTCGTGCCTAGCTTCATTTTCACTTTCAGCCTCGTTGATATCCCCAGCATTGACTGTGCGCCTCTGTGATGTCTCCATGGCATCAATCCTAGCACATAGTTCACGCATTTCTCTTTCCACTGTTGGATCAGGCATTGGTCTCTCTCTTCTTCTTGGCGGCATGGCTAAGAAATATTCCTCTTTTCTCCTCTCACTTCCTCTGTCTGTAATATACAAATAGAATCAAGCTCTGATACCACACTGACACAAACCCCCAACCCTTAGGTCAGAGTCCGCACAAGATCTTTCAGTTTCGGCCCCTTAGACTCTGATTGGCTCTTCAATTTCCTCTTTGAGAAATTTATTCACACACCCAACTGAGTGTATGTCACAGGTCCTTCTGAGTTATGCTCATGTGATCTTTGCATTGGCATGAACTCTACGATCAACACCCAACTGACATTGGGATTTTCCCCTTTTTCCTTTCGGGATACCGGATTTCGCGATTTCGTGAATCCTAATGTCGATCACCTTACCTCTTCGACCCTCGAAACCCAAAACATCAAACACTAGAAAATTCTCACCACTGACTTCGGCTTTCCTCTCTTCATGATTTTGGGAGTTGCATTGATGTGAAACTCTGACTCTTGAATCCCGAAGTCTCGAAATCCGAAGTACCAAAATCCTGAAAGTCCACTCTAAGTCTTGTCGTACTTCGCGACTTTGGGATTTTCCCTTTACTTCTCCTCGTTCCTTGTCATCAGTATTTTATGTATGTCGAACCCCGAAAAACCGAAATGTTGGTATCCCACTTCCAAATAGATCAACAGTTGTGGATATCTCCTTGATCCAACGGCTGGCGCGATTTTGTGTACCGGGAGTTCGTGATGCTTGATCTCGAACTCTTTACCTCCTATACCTTCCGGACCCCGAATTACCGAAATGTCGAAATGGTTTTCTTCCCCCTGTATCCCAATTACTCGTCCTCGGGACCTCCAAAACCCCAAATTCCGAAGTTTCAAAATTTCGACCTTGTCACTCTTCTCCTTTATACACGAAAACTCTTTTTTCGTTTCAGGGATTTGATCAACCTAAGGTTTCATCCACATTTCAGACTTATGACCCCAGAAATTCCGAAATGATCTCGACGGTCCAATGATCGAAATCAATGGTCCAGGTTAAATCCTGCCTTTCGAAGGTGGATCTATACAATGCTTAAATTCCCCACAACTTTCTTGGATCCTACAGTCCTCGCTATTTCGGGAGTTCTCCTCGGAGAATTTTGACTGTTCAATTTCCTCCTCAAGAACCTCTGGCTCAAAATCAACTCTGCGATCCTTCTCTGGGGCGTGACTTCTGCACAACGACTTGATCTTCCTTCTTTCTCTTAAATGATTCAACGACCCTAACCCTTTTTAGCTTTCTTCACAAACTCAGGTCTTCAAGGGGACTCTTGCACGCACTCCTTGCGGCAATCCTTCAAATGCTTCAGCGTACTTGAACTCCCGACTCTGCGCACTTTCTCTGCAACAGCAGTCCTTCAATCTCTCAACCTTAGTGTATAAGTATTAAGGTCTCGACCAACCTGCACACACCTTGCATGGCTTATGTGCTTGTCTTGCACTTCTACTAGAATGAGAACAACGGTACCTCTCCTAAGATTTCAGAGATAAACTCTGAACCTTTGTCACGCACTCCTTGTGGATGTTTCACCGCACTCCTTGTAGGAAATTCTCTCAGGAAGAGAAACAACTGAAACTCATTCTCTTTCTCTCTCAAAATTTAAACATTCAACATGAAAACATAAATTCACA
>JASDQU010224587.1:0-17564 GCA_032191745.1 Picea mariana | reverse complement strand
CAGAACCAAATCACCTAACTCAAAATCATCTTCTTTAGTTCTTTTGTCAAATCTCTTTTTGATGTTTTCCTGGATGACCTGAGTTTTTTTGTATACTTCTTCTCTAGACCGTTGCAAATGTATCATTTGTTTTATTCTTATTTGGGAGTCATTCGACTCAGCTTGAATCTCCTATAATAGTTTCATGACAGGAACCCCCAAAGAGGTAGGGAACACTGCTTCAGTTCCATAGACCAACTGGTATGGATACATGCCAATTGACATCTTAGTGGTCAGCTTGTCAGTCCAAAGTGTGAAAACAAGCTTGCTATGCCAGGACTTCTTTTTTTCTTCTAGAGTTTTCTTAATGATGTTCACCAAGGTTTTGTTGGAGGACTCGGCCAGCCCATTTCCCTGAGGGTAATAAGTTGTGGAGTGTCCCAAGGTGATGTGATACTAGATACAAAAATCTATGAGCTTTTTGGATCGAAATGTTGTTGCATTGTCAGTTATGATTTTTCTGGGACATCCAAAATGAGACAAAATATTATTTTCCTGGAATTTAATGATGACAGAGTCAGTAGCTTGCCTTCTTGGTACCGCTTCGATCCATTTTGTGAAATAGTCTGTGGCAGTGAGAATCCATTTGTGTTGGCCTGAAGAAGGAGTGTGTATCTCTCCAATAAAGTCCAAACCCCATTGTTGGAAAGGAGCTTCAACTGAGATGGGTTTTAGTGGTAAAGGCAGGAGCTTCTTCTTACCTTCAAACACTTGACATTGGTGGCATGAAGTGACTCTCTGATGTACATCAGCGAACAATGTAGGCCAGTAAAACCCAGCTCTAAGGATCTTATTCGTTGTAGTCTTCCAACTCAGATGACCACCACAGTCTCCTTCATGGAAATCTTGCAAAATCTTGTCAGCTTCATCTTTCAAAAGGAAATTTAACAAAATACCTCCATGATCTTTCCAATAAATATTGCCTTCTATAATACAAAATTTCAATGCTTTCAACTTCAAAAACCTAGATTTATTTTTAGTTAGACCAGGGGGAGCTTGTAAATTAAGCAGGAAAAATATTAGGTCTGCGCTCCATGGACAGTTTAGGAATACCTTTTTCACTTTTGGAGTCGCCTGCTCTCCCTGCTCATCAACTGCAACCAAGAAATTAATATCTAAAGCATGGAAATTAGATTTAGCCATTAATTTTTCTAGACCCTGACCTTTCATCAGTTTAGTAGGCTTAATCTCTATATCATATTCTAGAATGACAGCAATCCATTTTTCTCTTCCGTCATCCCAATTATCCTGAGTTAAAATATCATTTACCACTACATTCGAAACATAAGCAATTGTGTGAGAATGGAGTATGTAAACTCTAAAGTCCTTTATGTCTTTTACTAGAGAAAAAGATTGCTTCTCCATTATTTTGTAATTCAATGCAGCATCTCTTAAGGATTTGTTGAAAATGGCTATGGGTTGTTCATACCCCTCACTATTTTTCTGCAGTAGCACTGCTGCAATGGTCTGTTCAGATGCAAAAGAGAAAAGGTAAAAGTCTTTGGTGAAATCAGGATTGATCAAGACTAGAGCTTGTGTAAGTGCATGTTTAACCTGTTCAAATGACTACTTGGATTCTATGTTCCATTTTATTTTTGTGTATTTTTTCAACATGTTTGTGATGTTCTTGAGAAGCTCAGCTAGGTTGGGTATGAATCTTCTCAAGAAGTTTATTTTTCCAATGAAGGATTGTAACTCCTTGATGTTCCTTGGGTGTTCCAATTTCTGAATGGCCTCTCTTCTGCTGGGATCTATTTTAATTGCATCCTTAGAGATTATGTGTCTGAACAAATTACCTTCCTCTAACCCGAAGAGGATTTTCTTGGGATTCAGAGATATCCCAGATCTCATGCACTTCTAAAACACTCGTCTGAGATGATTTAAATGTGCATCGTTGGATTGAGAGTAAACTATCACATCGTCCAGATAAACGACTATAAATCTTTCGAGCTCATCCACAAAAGCAATGTCCATTGCTCTCGGGAAAGTGGCACCAGCATTCATCAAACCAAAAGGCATCTTTAAATACATGAAGGTTCCCTAGGGCGTGGTAAAAGGTGTTTTCTCCTAATCATCTGGGTGAACAAGAACCTGGTTATATCCTGAGAACTCGTCCAGTAGATAAATTTTGCTGGCCCCAACTACCTTGTGTAGGATGTGGTCCATTTTAGGTAAAGGGTAATTTTCTTTTAGAGAGACCTTGTTCAAGTTTCGGAAATCAATGCATAGCCTAATTTCACCAGTTTTCTTTCTGGAAGGAACCAGATTAGAAACCCATTTGGAAAACTTCAAGGGGACTATAATCTTTGCATCATACATCTTTTTTATTTCTTTCTCTATCAAGGGAAGCAACTTGGAATTAATTCTCCTAAGTTTTTGTCTGAAAGGTTTTTGTTCTTCTTTTATGGGAATCCGATCTTGTATGATACTTATGTCATAGGATTTTAAGTCCTCATAGCCCTAGGCAAAAACATCTATATATTCCTTAAAAAGTTCAACGTATTTTCTTTTTTTCTCTAGTGGTAGAGATTTAGATAGTTTTATCATCTTGGGTTTTTCTTCTGTTCCTATGTTGCATTGTTCAACCTCTTTAGAAATAGCTTCAATTTTCTGTTTTTTGGCTACATCATTAAAATCAAACAAGTCTTCCAACGGAACTAAACCTCTAGGTATTTTTCAACTGTAGTATATCAGAATCTAAATCATTTTCATTGACTTCTTCAGCATCTATTTTATTTACACTACCATTCTCAAAAACAGATTTATTTACAAATTCATCATTATTTTCCAAGTCTATGTTTGTGCATTCAAAATCATTCTTACATTGCAGAAAATCTTCTATTTGATCGTCATTTCCAAATACCTGCCAATATCTGATGTTGTCAGGGATGGTTGGTCTGCACTTGACCTCCACTGTGTACTTGCGAGTGGGACGAAAAGAGATTTTACAGGTAGTTGTTGATGTAGCCAACCCATCTGCAAGTATATTTTGACCCCTAGGCATTACCTACAAGTCAATGCCAGTAAACATTGAAGAGCATCTAAAAAAGAATTCCTATAGGCTCTAAGTCTGGGATATTTTGTTGCATACTCACCTTTGATTTTCTTGATAATCAATTCAAAATCACCCCTTACCATTATCTTCTTGGTGCCAACTTTCTTTAATAATTTCAGGCCGAGCATCAAAGCCTCGTACTCGGTTATGTTGTTAGTACATTGGAAGTTCAGTTTGTAGGAATGATTCTCAGAATACTTTGACCTGTGGTTATGCAACCAAGCTCTGGCTCTAGATCCTTCTTTACTCATAGCACCATCAAATTCCATGCTCCAGAAGTCTGTTGGAAACTCCTCTTTCTCTTTAATCATGGGGTTTCTTACTTCGACAATTGCTTTATCATCATTCGGATCAGGTGCATCATCCTCCAGTTATGCGATTTGTTCTTCAAAGTCACCATCGTTGTATAAAATAAAATATTCCAAATCAGAGTGTGTGGAGTATAGTGGGTAATTGTGTGGATTTTCCTGGCTACTGACCATATACTTCATTAGTGTTTCCCTGTAAAGTCTTCTCTGCTATCTGAAAACCAGAATGGTGGCGTAAGACATATCTAGCTACAGGGTTCCACTCAATTTATCTCCCCAAGACCTTGATAGCAACATACCATACTTAGGGGGAATATCTACAACGACGATATCCATCACCATACTTTTCACTGGGATTTGAACCAAGGTGATGCATAAGTCTTTAATCAGGCCTATACATTTGACTTTGCTGGAGTCGAAAGAATGCAAATCTTTGTAGGGTCTGGTGACCTCGAGTCCCAACTTTTCCATCACGGCTTTGGGCATTAGGTTGTGGGAGGCATCGGAATCCAGCATAACATTGTGTAATATCAAATCGTGGATATTTAGGTTGATGTAAAAAGGGGCCATAGCACCATTATCAGTTTGACCGTCAACTTCAGGACCAAACAGAAGCTAAGGTCGATCATTGGCAAGGTTTACTGTGTCTGAGTGGTGTACAAATCCAACATTCAAGGCTTTTCTACCTATCTCAGGTTCGATGCTTAAATATTTTATCACTTGAGACCTGTAAGCATTCTTGTTCATCATCTCGGAGAGGGGAATGGGAATCTTTAGTTTTGCTAGTTCCCCTTCAAGGCTGAAAGGAGCAGTGGTTTTGTTTAAGGTCTATACTTCTGATTTATCGGTCGAAGCTCTGTGGCCAACTGCACCTATTTGAATGGTTTATGAAACTTCAGTCCGACTTGTTCTTTTAAGAATTTCTAGAGTTTTTTGCACAAGAGATTCAACATCATTTCACCCAGGGACTTTCTTGGGAGGGTTTTCTGAGGTTTTCTTGGTTTCAGCAGCCTTCTTCGGAGAGTTCTTGTTTTCCTTCTTGCTTCTCAAGTTATACTACCTATGAACCACAATTATAGCATTCTCAAAGGCTTGTTGTTCTGTTTTCTCAGCTTCCTCATTTACCTCTGTTTGTGAAAGGAGAAAGATTATGTGCTCTTCCTGGGTGAGAAAAATGGATTCATGATCGTGATCACAATCACCCATTAGGTTTATATGAGTGTAATCAAACTCCTCAATTACTTCATCTCCGTCATTGACATAATTTTCCTGGAGAGGTGGCCTAATCTACTGATCAGGTCCCCTTTGTTCCCTCTGATCTCTAAGATCTCTCTGTCGGATCTGAGGTGGATTTCTTCTGAATTTTGGGTTTCTAATTTGAGGGGAAGCTTGGTTCTCCCTAGGTGGGTTCCTATCAGTTATGTTGAGTCTCTCCATCATTTTCTCCATAGATCTAGCTAGAGAATCTAATTTGGCATCTGCTGAGGAAGTAGAAGGTTCTTCTTTGATGATGACCCTATTTTTTGTTCTCTATCTGGCCCGTCTGGCCAAAAGATTTTCTTCCACACTGACGACACTTCTTTGCATGTCTTCCAGAGTTGTTGCATTTATTTCTCTCAACTGATATGACATGTCAGCGTCAAATCCATCAGGGAATTTTATTAATGCCAAACCTTGTGGTGTTTTAATATCAGTGGGGATAGCATTGTATAGATTGTTGAAACGAGTGTAGTAATCCTGCACTGTCTCTCCTTGGTTCCTTCTTATGTTCTCATACTCTGACAAAATCTGGAGAGGATTTTTATTTACCTCCCACCTGTCAAGGAAAGTTCGATGAAAGAAAACAATATTGGTAATAGTAGCAGCATGTAAGGTTTTGAACCACTTTTTAACCTCTCCAGTCAGACTTTGTGCAAATAATCTCATCTACACATCGGCTTCGTATACTTCCTGTAGGTCAAAATAATCGTTCATTTTGTCAACATGCTGTTGTGCATTCAGAGGACCAATACTATCAAACTAAGGGAGTCTGGTTTGATAATCTTGAGGCATGTCATGTAAAGGAGCAACCAATACCGATGGAGCATATCTTACTGCCATGATTGGTAGAGGAGGCTGAACAACAACCTGTGTGACAAGAGAGGTAGTGAATTAGGCTATAGAAGATGAAGGGCTTGGAGGAATGGAGTGACCTAGTTTAGGTTTAGAAGAAACTACAACAATAGTTAAAACAAGAATTTCGATAGACTGTTGAAGATGGAGTTTGTCTAAGGCTTGACCAAGATTCGCAACTAGGTCTTCAAACTTATCATTCTCGGGGTGAAAACGTTGATCAACTTCAGCTCTAGGAGAGAGTATTTCAGGGGTCCTGGGCTAAAAAATGATTTGATCTAAGATCGTTTTACTGACAAAACTGCCAGATTTAGTCCTGAAAAGATTTGGTTGAAAGGATATATCAGACTCAAGGTCTGGATGAACAACTAACTTCTATGGGATGGAAAGGGACCTTGGAAGTGGGTTGTTACTCCATGAAATCTTTGTAGTATTTTTCTTCTTGAGTAATCTTTCGGGATTATCTATTACTATTGCAGGTTCTGGGTCAAGATGAGATCTAGCAAAAATTCTTTGGGGAGCTAGAACTGCTAATTTTATTTTTATTTTTTGGATATTTTAACTATTATAAACAAACTTTTAACAAACTGTGAACATTATTTCTACATAATATTTACGGTTTGTGATTATTTCATAAATAAAGTTTTCTTTGTCTAGGCGGAAGAAATCAAGGGGTGGAAAGTTTGTTTCAGTTCGTTCCCCAGTATGGTCGCCATTTATGTTATCACTCAGTAAATTCCCAGAGGTTGTTGTGAGGTAAGAAGAAATCTATCAAAGGTAACCTTAACCAACCACTTCAAAACTGGGAGCTAGCCCTACCAACTTTAGAGAGGGATCTCTCTGTGAGTTTTATATTTGTTTGGAATTTCGAGATTTTAGGGTAGTTAAAAAGAATATAACCGAGTTGTTTGTATTGTTTTTAAATGAAATGGTTGAATATCATTTACACTTCCATTGGGCTATGGGGTCTGTCTTATAAAGATAGGGGTCAAATAGAAAAACTCAGAGATTTCTTTCACAGGGTAAGATAATGCATTTATTGGATTCTTTAGTAATAAAGTGATGGATAGCAGAAGAGATGAGGATATCAATTAAAGAAAAGAAGCAATTAAGAGTTTATTTAATGTAACATCATAACATAAACATTTAGATATTCAAAAGTCGGAAACAGGGTATACACGGATAAATCCTGCAACATTTGCTACTTTTAAATAATCAGATTAAGAAAATAATATGATAACTGAGAGGGATAAACTTTTAACACAGAAGAGTAAACATCACCAATAAATAACATGCAGGAATCATGTGGAACGTCTCTTTGTATTACGGGAAGATCTCTCGATAAAGTTACAGTGCTTACAGCTTATAGAGTGTAAAGATCAACCCCCAGTACTTCAAATTTTGAAGTATTTATAATCAAAATTACAAACGACCCTATCATTGATGATCAAGACATGGAGAGAAATGAAACTAATGAACTAAATAACAGAATGCAAAAATATAGGTAACTATTGATGATCTGTCGAATTCTTCATGCTGAATTTGGGGAAGGTCGTTGGTGAGTCACCCAAGTGAGTTGGATTGATCTATCTGCTGACTCAACTTGCACACCTCATTTCCTACTCAATCAAATTACACAGTTCTTCCCATCTTAGCTGACTGGGAATGGTGACTTTGAGTAGTCTATGGTATACTTCATCTACTTCTATGTATTTAGAAAAATTTGGTTTGATGATGAAGATATATTTGATCTCATGTTGTATATTGATGTATGGCTGCAAAGTCTCCAGGAATGCTTTGCCTGTTATAGTGCCTTGTATCCCTAACAACTTGGAACTATCCTTGGACGTTGTATCCATTTTATTTTTGTAGTCTGGAAGGGTCATCAACTTTTCATTAAGAACCATTAGACCAGGAAGACACTTTTTCTACAGAGCCTCGATCTTACCGAAAAACCTTTGAACTCCAATGTCCATGTTCTGGACTTTTTCTTCCAATTGCAACATCAATCCTTTTTTGGTCAGAACCCTCTTGACTTCAAGAATGGTTTATGTCCTGTATTCGATCTTCAAGTCTTCCATTTCTTCTCTTGTTTTTGAGTTCAGTAATTTAATTATTTCATTGTCTTCAGAGGGAATTTCTCCCAACTCTCCTTTAATTTTGTTAGTAACCTATCTGCTTCTTATCACTATCTCATTATGCTCAAACATGATCTATACCATAGGCCATATTTCATTCATGGATTTGGATATATCCATCCAAATATTTTCTTTGGCCTCAGCAAGTGTCTTTCCTGCCACTGTTTGCTTTTGGAGTTGTTGCAATTCCTGTTTGAGCTTATCTGATTTTTGCTTCTCAGTGTGGAATCTTTTCTGGTAAGAAGTCTTGACCTCCTGAAGACTCTCAACCTTTTTTTTCAGTCTGTTGATCTCTATTTCTTGTAAGTTCATATCCTCCATGGATTTTGCAATCTCCATTGTCTTTTCCAGAGCTGACAGTGGGGTGGCTGAGGAAATTTTTGCTGTGGTGGTTGTTGCTACAATATTTGTGCTGACTCCGATGAGTGGAACTGCACTCAATGGAATGACTTCAATCGGTGTTGATTGTTTCTTCTCCTTTACCAACCTTTCCAACTATGCTTCCATTTATTTTAACTGTTCATTCTGCTCCATGATCAACTTGAACATATCATCCTTTTCTCCTTGTGTCTCAGCGATATCCTTAGCTTGTGCATTCTCTGTGGGTTTCAATTTTAATTGTTTTCTCAGAGATGTTATATCAGCATTCTTCTTCTTTAGAAACTCCTCTGTTCCTTTCACATTCGAGGGATCATACCCGATCTTGACTACCAATTCCTATAGGGATTTTATCCTATTACCCTTTGCAAAAGAGGATATATTTTCCAGTTTCAACTTGGTCTGAACATTGTTTAGAGCTACTTGTAATTTTGCAGTTGTAGAGGAAGCATGGAACAAAGTGGAGAAAACCATTTCACCAGTCTACCTATGCAGATCCATCTGGTTATCTGGATGAACTTGTTTTGTATCAAAGACAAGAGTTGACCTTTTGTAGTCACTAATTTCTTTGGTTTGAGGTACCTGTGCTTGTAGAAACGCAAGATGCATTCTTCCTTTTTTCGTGTTGAAATATGATAACAGTCTGTGTTGGGCAATGGACATATGATTCCAGAAATGAGCATAAGTGCTATTGGTCAATGTCTGGTTTCTATTCTTAATCAGATCATATTTTTCAAATATGTTCAGCTTTGCGGATCCCTGTGGAATTTGGGTGGCCATAGTTATATCAAACTGCTTCTTTGGAACAGAAGTAGACATTGTTTGACAGCTGACTGAAGCAATTGGTGTATCTCCTCCTTTAACCCCTTTGGCAGGTTGAATATATTCTTCCACGGACCTGGGACTAGTATGAATGATCTTAGGATTTTTATTGTATAACTGAAACTCCTCCACTGATGCTTCGATGACCGAAAGAGAAATTTGTTTCCTTGGTATTTTTTCCTTTGGCACTAGTGGAGTGACAATCTCGAAAGTCAGTAATAAGGAAGAATGTTTTTCAATGTCTTCCAAGGTGTTCTCTTCCCATTGTGTCTGATTTACATACTTCTCAATTTTTGGTTTAAGTGTGTGAGCATATTGAGTTTTTTTTTTTTTGGCTCTCATTTCCACGATGATCCCACTTGGATCATATTGCCAAATAAAACTAGTGTTGAATTTCATTTCCTTTAATATATTTTCTGCCTCTTCTCCAGCGACTCGACTATTGCAGATAAAAGGTCATATCTGCCCCTTAATCCTTAGTTGTTGTTTTTTCTTCAGAGATACAAAGTGGATATCATCTGAATTTATCATTTGGCGAATATACTCCAGTGGAAATATCCGAACGGGCAGATATTTGGGTAATTTGTATGGAGCCAGCTCACATCCATACACTTTGATTTCTCTTTGGTCTTGATACAGGAACCAGTCTCCTCTCTTTGCAAGGTCCAAGAGATGTAAGATTATTTGGATCTCTTCATTTATCCTTGGCTTTGGTATCCCACTGAGCATGCTCACCACCGGATGATAAAACATATCAATGAACTGTTTGAAACTAAACTCCATGGAGTTTCTTCTGAGAAGTAAATTCCATTGGGTTACTGCCTGTCGTTCCCCATCCTTGTCCATTTTATGCATCAGGAAAGAAAACCTTTATGCTTGAAAAAAGATGAACATTTATGCCAGTATTGAGGAATATCGGAACATGCCCTCTGTGGTGAATTTTGAAAACTGGTTGTGGATGTTTTTTGCCAAGAAAAAAATGTAGTCAAACTGGGTGGTGGCTTGTTCCTCAGCCAAAAAAATGGACAGGAAACCTAATATAGGTTCATCCACCCATTCATCTGAAAAGTAGCCAAGTAGGTAGCAAAGAGATGAAATAACTTGGTTTCCCCTTTCTGAGAACAGGGAAGAATGATATGGGGGGGTTTTCTTGGGGAGTTGAGCATCCTGTGGGAGAAAAAGCTCGAAGATCTAGGCTCTTTGAGGAAAGGACAAGTTATGATAAAGATCCATTAGGATTTCAAGGTTGAAAGGAGAGGCGGATTCAGTCTTGGGTATCTACATCATCTGATATATGGCCTCTGGCGTGATAAAGAATAGGGTATCTTCTGATGATGAAACTATGGCTCTCTGGTCGGGGAGGTAATGAACCTGGCATTTGAGGGAAAATTCAGCGAAATGGTGGACTTGGGAAAAGAGATATAGGGGAAGATTTGACTCCCAGAGCCCAATTTCATCACTTTGATCTAAGAAGGTGTCTTTAAAGCATGACTACAACTCTACGAAATCGAATTCGCACTTCGTCTATGAGATAATATAATCCTTGTCGGCCAATGGGATCCTGTCGAGATCAAAGAGAGGTGGGAGGAAAGGATTTTCCTCGGCTTCTGCTTTTTTTTACTTTTGCACCATCACTGTGAAAGGTACCTGCAATTCAAACAAAAATGTTAGTGGGTAATGGCTATGGTTGGGTAGATGGCAGGATCAGAGAAGGGGAAGAAATGTCTGGTGTGCGGAGAGGGTGAAAAGTGTGTCAATGGTGGGACAGGGGTTACTTTTGAGTGAATGGGTATCTATTGGGTGCGGGGGGCAGGTCATCAGAATAACAGGTGTGTGGCCCATAATAAATTGCCAACAAATCCTTAGGAACATGAGGAGGCAGCAGAAAGACACATGATGTGTGTACCTGAATGACGTGAAGGATGTTGATTGGGGGAATGAAGAAAGAGACATGACCTGTAACGGGTGAACGGATAATACAGGTGGAGAGGATATTGAGATGTGAAAACATGAGGTGGTGGAGATATGTCCGAAGGGAAGAGTTGTGACACAATAGATTAGGGACATGTTGGGATGGGGCCCACCAGGAAAAACCACTCCATTCTGTACCCCCCCCCACCATTAAAAGCAGAACGATCGAGGGGGTCCGAAATCTCTTGTAAATCGTCCATCTGCGTGCCTTCAGGATAACCGTAGATCTGTGCGCGCTTGTTCATTACCATTCCGGACCCCCCCCCCCACCATTAAAGGCAGAATGATTAGGGGGGGGATCTGGAACTTCTTCTCGACCGTAGATCCAGGCGCCAATACCTCATTCATAGATCTATGTTCACTTTTTAATCATTAAGTGCGAAATCATATATGCGGTGGAGACTTAGGCTTAGTACTTTTTGTGGGTTTCGCTCAACTTTCCCTACTTTTTTCACCATGGGGGTTAGGCAAAACACTCCCAAACATCAAAGATATGAATATACATCGATAATCATGCATGTTTTATTGAAACATAACTGACTAACCTATGCTCTAACCTACTCACCTATGACATTTAGCCCAGCTTAAACTATTGGACTAAGAAATTATTCTGTCCTAAGGTTAGTTGACCAATATTAGGCGGTTTGATCAAATTTATTTCACTAGATAACCTATCTACTTGGCTAAGATTAAACAGTTTAGCCAAGGTCATTCACTAATCCTATCAACATCAATTCAAAGGACTTGGCCATGTTTAAACTATATGGACCAAGTCATTGTTATTGCATGGGGCTTTATTCAATTTATTTTGTGCCCTCTTTTCTTTCTTTTTCTTTATTTTTCTTTTCTCTTTCTTTTCTTTTATTTTCTTTCATTTTCTTTCTTTTTCTTTTCTTTTCTTTTCTTTTCTTTTCTTTCTTTTTATTTCTTTTTCTTTCTTTTTCTTTTCAAATCATTCACAGAATGGAAAATTATTTTCAAATCAAACACACTTAAAGGAATAAATCTTAATCACCAGTTGATCCTATAAATTATAGGGTTATAATAGGACTCACTACGTGCTCCAAGGGTTCCACTCGCCTTTTTTTGTTTTCCTTGTGTGACATTCCCTTCAGGATGCACTACGTTATCCAAGGGTGCCACTCACCTCTTTTTGTTTTCCTTGCGTGACGTGCCCTTCAGAATGCAGTACGTGCTCCAAGGATGCCACTCGCCTCTTGACTGAATTTGGTAGACGACAAAAACCCTTGAAGTCAATACTTTACCATGTGATCTTGTGGGATACTAAGGGCCTCTAAGGAATAAGACCCCTACCTTATTGCGTGCCCCTTAGAATCATCGTGATTGACTGTCACAGTCTTCCCTCATGGAATCATGGGTCTTCTCGAACTAGGTAATCATTAACCTATAGTTAGATCAATGGCGGGAATGCTAGTAGGCTGTGGCAGGGATGTTGTCCACACCTCTCCCTCAAGTCTCTGGTTTTCTTGTCTGACCCCTCTACTCCACATATGAGTCTATTTGGAAAGCTATCATTAGCCTGCACCCATCAATGAATCATGTCAGCAACAATAATGAATCATCATAACATCTACTCATATGTACATGTGTCACATCAATAACATTCAAACCCAACAGTCCTCTCCCTAAATTGATCTGGAGTCCAAGGGTTTCATCGATGCATCTGCATCCTCAATGTCCAAAGTCCTGCACACTCAGGAGAACCCAGTCAATAGAACCTGTCTATGTGAATACAACAAAATAATATATCTTCAATCCATAATGTCTCATAATCATAATCAAACGATCAATAGTATAATAATCTACATCACTTGCAAGCAAGTGTCCTCAAGGGTAAGTTTGCTCAGTGCGCACAAGAGCGGGATGTTACAATCTTCTCTTTCTTCTATGGTTGATATTTTAGGATCAAAGCTCATAGGAAGAGACCTCAATACCTTTTGAACAACCATGGATTCATCAAATTCTACTCCCAATCCCTTAATAGTTTTAACTATTTCGTCAAGTTGTAGAAGGTAGGATGCAATGTCTTCATCTTCCTTCATCTTCAACGGTTCAAACTTAGCTCTGAAAATTTGAAGCTCAACTCCCTTAACCTTGGAATCTCCTTCATAAATATTTTGGAGTTTATCCCAAATATCCTTTCAACTGTCACAATTCATAACATTGACAAATACTGAGACAACAAGACTACTCAGAATAGTACCTTTGTCCTTTGAGTTGTTTTCGTTTATTTTGTTTCCATCTCTGTCGATTTGGGGGAGTGGTTGGTGTTGTATACCCATCTACTATTGATTGTCAAACATCAAATACTTTTTCTCGTAAAAAGGTTTACATCATTTTTTTCTAGAAGGTATAGTTCTGACCGTTAAACACTGGTGCTGCAATCTTAGCATATTCCATGATCTCCTAATTCCAATTCTTAGACTACTTCCTGAAGGACTTGCTCTGATACCAATTGTTGGAATACTGAGAGGGGCGGTGAATCAGAATGAGCACAATTAGTACTTTTAATTACAATATAAAACCTCCAATAAATATCATTGCATTCAATATATCATCACACCATAATCCAATGCATAAACATCACATAAACACATTACACCTGTGTTTTACGTGGAAACCCAATGCGGGAAAAAAACACAGAATGTTTTTCTTATTTATCAAAGAGTAAATTCATTGGAAGCACCAACTTCCTATTTCTCTAGCTAAAACTGGAAGGAGGCTCCAAACCCCTATTTACAAGCTGCAACATGAAGGAAGCTCCAACTCCGTAATTTATCGGCTCCAACCGAAAGGAGGCTACAACCCCCTTTCCTTTCCCCGTCCAACCACCCTGAAATATAAATGTAGACCAATTTGTCACTAACTTTGTCGTTGTAACTGATAACTTGTTGTTGTTGCTATTTCTGGCACCTTTGTTATTTCTACTGATATCGATATCTCATCAATATTGAAACCACACATTCCTCATACCAAGATTCATAAGATAGTTCTCCAAATCAAATGCTTATGAATCACTAAGACATACTTGTTCATGATTTCTTCATAATACAAACCCTAACACACATAGGAAGGCATACCTTCAACCTCTAGTTGACTTGAGCTTTAGATCCTTGATCTTCAACCATTTTTCCTCATAGGTACGCAACGCTATACATTGTTTGTTTGTGGATCTCCACTCTTTTCCGCTCTACATCCCACAGATGTTCGTGCTTTTCATCTTGAAAACCATTGATTTACTCAAAGAACCTATGTCTATAACTTCTTCTCTGTATGCTTGACTCTTGCAAACTTATTCCTTCAGTAGACTTTGTTGACTTTGACTCACTGTCTCAGATCTACCAATTTGTATTCACATAAGTGATATTCAATT
Source organism: Picea mariana (assembly GCA_032191745.1). Classification (NCBI taxonomy): domain Eukaryota; kingdom Viridiplantae; phylum Streptophyta; class Pinopsida; order Pinales; family Pinaceae; genus Picea; species Picea mariana. The sequence continues at coordinate 3,347 of JASDQU010224587.1, read as the reverse complement.
GACTCTTCTTTTTGTTTTAGTGAGGATCTCATGCAACTAACATGAAACTTGTTGACTTCTGATGAACTTGTTAACTTTTTCTTATAGTTACTTTAACATGCAACTGACATGCAACTTGTTAAATTCTGTTTACATCTCCTTTACCTTGACATGCAACTTGTTAACTTTTGTTTACGGTTACTTTAACATGAAACTGACATGCAACATGTTAGCCTCTATTTACAGCTCGTGTACCTTGACATGCAACTTTTTAACTTCATGTTCAAGGGTTGACATCAATGACAACCAATGTTTCAACAACTAATCTTTCAACAATATCAACAATTAATATTTCAATAATTAAACTTTCAAAAAGCCTATCTATAATCAGGATGGAAGATATCACAATCACATATTTCATCCCAAATTCCTTGAAGGAAAATTGGAATCCCCTCATCCACCTCTCTGTGGAAATCAAGAGAAAATTATTTCATGAAGGGAAACGCTTGGGGAAAGGCATTCCAACTCATGTGAGACATGAAAGTATCTATGTTGGGTCTATGGATGCTCGATGGTAGTGGAGAAAGACTTGTGACATCAGGGTGACTCTGTCAGGGCTATATACAATCACTCACAACTACATATTGAAAATTTTGTGACGACTAATTGCGACGAAAGTACTCTTTCGTCGCAAAATTCAAGAGAAAAAGTTCAATTTTTCGATTTTGTTCTAAATCCAACCCATATTCGATGCTCTCTCGATGGAATAAACCTTTCTTTTGTTTTGCGACGATCGTCAAGATAGTGGACTATTGTCTCTATTTCGACGAACTTGTGTATTCGTCACAAGAGCGACGCTAACTTTTGACCATTACACTCTTTGATACTATCCATATTGACCGTTATACATTTTGACAAAGTCTAAATTCATATAGTCAACTTTCGTCGCAAGAGCGACGATATGACCATTATAATCGTTATACTCTTTGACAAAGTGACCTAAATATAACAAATAACTAGTTATATTTAGGTCACTGTTCATCGCAATTGTGACGACAGTGACCTAAATTGACCTATAAATATTTTACGATTTAGAGATGTTGCGACAATCTTGCTATAACAATGACGATTCTGAAAGGGTATCTTTGTGCAGAAGAATGTCACAGAATATAATTAGAGGTGGGGAAAAAATTAAAGTGCGTGAAAAGGGTGATAGTAGATGTTATTTCCCTTGCAAAAAATGTTGCCTCATACGTCCCGTAAGAATTTAATAGCAACAGCTACAAAACATTGTAGGAAATATGGGCACATTGATGGCGAATCGAATGAATATCGTCCCATGGTAATTAGCTATATATTCATTATTTGTTTTTATATTTTCAATTTTATATAAACTTATATATATGTATATATATTGTTTGAATGTTTATTATAGTATACACTAATTTTGCATGATTGTTTGTAATTATAAAGTTAGAGTTGCCCTCTAATTTTCTGCATATATTGCAACAAGTAGTAGTAGAAATGATATTGTACAATCTAAGGAACATCATGACCAAGCAAATGAGGATCTCATGGAAGAAGATGATGGGACAAATCAAGTTAATGATCCCATCGAAGAAGATGATGGGACAAATCAAATGATCCAAGATTTGTTTTTGCATCTGGATGAGGATGCGGACAGTGTTGGTATTTATGATGAACCTCTATTAGAAAAGGAAAATAAACGAACTTATGAAGGACCAAGAGAAAATATTCTCTCCACTACATTGTTGCTAGTGAACTTAAATGTTATGAATAATTTGTCGACCACTTGTATGACACAAATCCTAAGGTATGTAATAGGTTTCATCTCATATTATACATAAATGTTGATTTTTTTCTATTTGTTTTTAGTGTTAATTAATGTGTAAAATAAGAATGCAATTTTTATGATTAATATTCTTTACATTAATTAGTTATTTGTTATGTTGTAGATTGTTAGGTGAATTTTTGTTACCATCGTCAAATATTTTACCTCGCACATATCGAGGTTTGGATGCCATTATGAAAGACATTGGAATGGATTATCAAAATATATATGCATGTCCTCATGATCATATTATATATTATGGACAACATGCTTCGAAAACAGAATGTCTGCAATGTCTTATCAGTAGATATCGAACCGATCAAGTAAAAAAAAGGGTTCCTTGAAAGGTTCTTCATCATATTCCCATAATTCCACATTTGCAGCGATTGTTCGGGTGTGAAATCATAGCACAATTTATGGATTACCATGCACATAACATAAGTGGAGATGGTGTTTTTTGAATGCATGTCGATGGTTCTACATTTAGGGAAATTGAGGAAAAATGGGCAGATTTCAAAGATGAACCTCGTAGTGGTAGGCTTTCATTGGCAGCTGATGGTGTTAATCCATTCGGAGAGCTTAGGTATATTTACTCAGTGTGGCCTATTTTTGTTATCAACAATAACATTCCTCCTTGGATGTCAATAAAGAGGGAGCACATAATGTTGACAATGATTGTTCCAGGTATTTGTTTACATTAATTTTTTGAATGTAACATTTTCATTTGTTTCAATTTTTGCATAATATCTTTTGTTTATTTATTTACTTATATATATTACATGATATCATTCCTATAGTAATTATGTGTAATATCAAACAATTAGGTAAGTACTAGGTTAAATATATGAATGTATATATTGAGCCTCTTATCAACGAGCTACTAAAGTCATGGGCTAGAATCACAATGTATAACATATCTAAACCAATTGGGGAGAAAAAATTTAAATTTCGTGGAATAATTTTATGGACAATTCATGATGCCCCTGGACTAACACATTTTTGTGGTATGTAGCATTCTAATATTTCTCTTTAATACTATATAATTTTTTAATGTTATCATGGTGCATGTTTAATTTTTAAATAATCTCATCATATAATTGACATTAATCCATTTATTGTAGGTCTTCAAACAAAGGGTAAATTTTCATGTCTAGTTTGTGGCCCTAAGATGAAGTATCATCATTCAAAACTTTTAGGAAAGGTGGTGTTTGATGAGTATAGGCACCTCCTCCCTAAGAACCATAGGTATTGTACTACTGAAAAACATCTTTTCAATGGGAAAGAAGAGACTCGTTTAAAACCACAAAGAATGACACCTCACCTATGGAGGTTGGAATATAATAGAAATCGTCAAGGTACTCAATTTCTTTATGTATCGTAGATCATGTAATGTTTTGAATGTTTATTTTAATCATTGAATTTATTTTACCGTATTTGATAATTATTTTTGTGATTTCTTTTATGATTCATGAAGGTCACCATCATCATGAAGGTATTAATAATGGGCTTCCACAAG
>JASDQU010224586.1:0-16416 GCA_032191745.1 Picea mariana | reverse complement strand
CATGGACTTTTCTTGACTTGGGACATGAACGTGTTGTGAAATGAGACATCAATACGTTGTTGCTGATCTGGGACACAGGGTGTTGTAAAATGAACCATCAATGACAGTCACTTGGTTTTTTTGGATTTTTCTTGACGACTAGTTGAAGTTTTATATAAATTATCATTTTTGACTAAGTCCCTGAATTCAAGAACATAACTTTTATCAAATGAACCAGAAATTTATTGTAGCATTCATAGGGTGCTATGTTGATGATACATGCTGGTCAAATGCACTACAAAACATGATATGAATAATCAGACATTTAGTTCCGGGATGGGGATGTACAATTATTGTCAAATGAATCATCAATTGCCACTTAATTCCTCAATTCTTTTCAAGGGTACTTGAATTCATCTAAAAATAATTGTTTTTAATTAATTTTACTCACATTAATAAATAAATTCTGTAATATTTGAACCATCAGAATGAGACTTGCAAGACATTGATTGACTTCTTTGTAATGCACTCTTATACATCCACAAACGTATCGTACAAAGAATACTTGATCTTCTTTGTAATGCACTCTTATCCATCCCTTTGAGGATGACACCGTGAATCCTAAAAATGATTTTCCTGAGCCTTATTGAGGCACAAACCAAAAGCTTACTCATTTGACCTATTCTCATTCCCCATGATTTTCTTTTCTTTTGAATTTAGTTGCAACTGGGTCCTTCCCTTGTCCAAGCCTCTTTCAATTGTACCTTGTTTTTTGGCCTATGAGATGATAGCAATTACTTAAATCTGGTCCTAAAAAGGAAACAAATGAACTTGTATCTCCTATGTTTTCAGTTGCTCTACATTGTTTCAAATCATAGAGGGTTGTTGAACTGTTTATGTAAATATTGATGGAATACTCAGACATGTAGATCTCTATAGGCACATTTGAACACTGCTTCTTGTTACATGTCCTACAAATCCAAACAAGGTTTTGAATAAATTCTTGGGATAATTCATATACCTAGCTCAATCAATCACAAACCTTGAGTAAACAATCATTGTTTTGACCTTGGGTTTGTAGATGTTCAACCCAATTAGAACATAGCTTGATAAAACTTAATTGAAGTGTTATATGGTGGTTACTAAAAGAATGAATAAACGAACAACTATAATTTAGTGGAAGCTCTAGGTTTTGCCCATTTGTGTGTGATAGGCTAGAGTAATTGGAAAAATAAAGGACCGGATCTTAAGTGTGGAGCATTCACCCCCTAACAAGAAGTGGGATATGCTCTACTTAATAGATATGACGGCTTTCGTCTAACATTGGTCTTTTTGTGGGGATGTGGTGAACATCTCTAATGGGGAATCAAACCCTACTAGGGCAACAATAACTCATTTTCATGGACATGACATGCCCCTTTTTACTATAATAAAAAATACAAAAAACATACATTAACAATGGTTGTTATGTGATGTATCAATTATTGATGACATGGTCTATATGGAGTTTTCCTAGCAAGAAGATGTAGAAAGAAACTACAAGGAACGACCATGATGAAATATATGCAAAGGCATTGTAAGAGTTTGTTAATTTTATTTTGTAAATTGAGGTCACAATTTCTCACAAGGTTGGAATGAATTTTTTATGTATCATGTGATAGTATATCTTAGATGAGCATTACTTACTCTATGAAAGTTGTGTTAGAATAATAGGTGTGCTTGTTTCACTGTAGATAATATCTCAATATTGTCACCCAACCATAGGCACAAAGGCTACCCCTGAGAACCTTAACCTTGACAAACAGAATAATTTCAGAAGCAAACCCTAGAACCAATAGCCAACCAAGGTAGCATACCTTTTTCCAAAACTAACATACCAAGCAGAAAGTCCAAACCATAACCAAAGACCAAGTCACTATTGCAACAATTGCAGTTCTCCTCCAGTCATGTGCACCACTACTTATGAGGTCGTGAGAATGAGTGAGTACAAATGAGCTCTAGCGCCCTCTATTTATACTGCTCCAAGTCACCTAATTGGGCCGACTTCTCTTCCTGGAGGCTAATAACTTAATATTAATTATTCGCTTGAGCCGACTTGTCTTCTAGGGTTATTATCCAACGTTTTAAGGTTTCTCTTGCTTTCCGAAATATTCTAGTCTCGTCAAAGTTTACACGTAAAGGTTAATACCTCCCACAACTATCATAATATCAACACTCCCTCCTAGCTAAGGAGGTATTAAAGGCAATGGTCTTGAGCACAAACAAACCATTCAACCGGTAGCATCGTCATAACGACACAGGCTATCTCATGATCAAATCACGAGCACCATCATCACTATCCAACTAGATAGTCTCCATGGAAATCAGAACAATTCCATCCAATATAACACAACTGTGTCTATTCATAGTAATATACAACTACTATTCAGTGATACACAACCACTCCTAGTAGCACACAACTACTAACCAATGACACATAGTCACTACTAGTGGATCACATCCACCACAGCAACATACAACTATTGTCTAGAGACACACCGTCTCCACAACAATCATATCATCTGATATCAATGTGCATCAACAATGTCATGATACAAACTGAGTCATCTGGGCCATTCTTCCACTCACATTTGTGAGATATAGAAGAACATCTGCCCTCGGAAGGTTAAACATCAGCCATGCGCTGTCTGGACTATTCTTCCTAAGCATAGAAGAATAACTGTCCCTGATTATTGAACTTGGACCATTCAACCTAACTGGGCCATTTTTTCGGCACGATTCACAATGCAACCTGGAGAGAATGAGTCTGCCCTAGGGAATGATTGTCCGGACAATTTCCTATGGAAATGACTATCCTACACCAACCTCCTACATCAGACCATTCTTCGAAACTGCTCACAACTATGAACTTCGAAAGAATGACTGCCCAGAGAGGCATACCATTCTGTTTGACCACTTCTTAGAGTGACTACCAAGAATAATGATTGTCCTAAACCATTCCCCCACACCGGCCACAAGAAGAATTGTTGTCTATGGTACATCAACAATCTATCAGACCATTTTCGTTAAGAAAATGACTGTCCATTTTGGACCAGTCCATAAAAAATCTTGGACCACTTTCCAGACTGGAAAGTGACTGCCCAACCTGGACCATTTTCCAAACTGGAAAATGACTTCCCATATATCAATAATATATCAGTGCTCCCTCCCAACCTGGGGAGTAATCACTTCCCTTTTCAATAAGGAAGTCATCTCCACGAGTCCCAGCTTGTCCCTTAAGTACGCAAACAAAGGCTTCATCAAAATATCTGCTATCTGCTCATCTGTGGAGATATATCAGAGGTTTACTTTTCTTTTCTGGACTTTATCATGAACAAGGTATTACATGATTTCAATGTACTTCGACTTGTCACGAGGTTCTCCGACAACTTCTCACAGCTCAGGTTATCACAATATATCATAGTTGAATCCTGTACCTGATCAAACAATCCAGAAATGTGCTTCTGAAGCCACATTGCTTTTGTATGAGTATTTCAAGCTGCCATATAATCTGCTTCTGTAGTGCTGAGTGTGACAGACTTATGTTTCCTACTAGCCTATGATTCATGGCAAAGCTCAAATTGAAACATATCCAAGAATCACTTCTTTTGTCATTTGCACTCCTTGCCCAATTTGAATCGATAAATCCATGCAACTGTATATCATAACTCAAACATCCCACGAAGATATTTCAAGGCATGTTTTGCAATTATTCAATTCTCATGGCTAGGTTCCACCTGGAACTATTTTCACAACAAAGAAAATATACGGTTGAGTATTCAACAAATACATTAACGAGCCAATCAATTGTCGATACAGGGACGAGTCTATTGGATTAGAGTCTCTCAACTTCTTCAGATCTGTCATCATGGGAGTTTGCCATGGATTTGCAATCCATTATCCCGGACTTCTGAAGAACCATTTTGATACACTTCCTCTGTCATAGGAAGTTTTCACCACGCTTCTGCTGTACATGAGAGGCTCTGCACTAAGTTACTTGAATCCATACAAGGTCTTCTTCCATCTACATACAAGGGTCTCTTTCTGGTATACCTCAAAACCTTGAGGTTTCTCTACATATGCTTCTTCTTCAATTACCCTGTTGAGAAGAACAATGTTTACATCCATCTGATGTAAACTCCAACCCATGGATAATGCAAGAGATATAATGGCTCAAGTAGAGGTATATATGGTTACTGAAACAAGCTGTCATCATAGTCTTCTCCCTCCTACTGGGAGAATCCTCTAGCCCCGAATCTTGCCTTGTATCTATCAATGCTTCCATTTATAAGTATTTTTCACAATTTCTCACAAACATTGTTCTTCATCACAACTTCCTTCCATTCCTTTTGCTTGACTATTTCTAGTGGGTTCAAACCATGCTGGTAGGCTTATGATTTACGGTATAATAACTGGTTCAATTCGTTTTCCTAGATTTTCTTTATTTCTTGGAATCTTCATGTTCTTCCTCATGTTCCTCTTCAACATTGGAATCCATGGAATATTCTATAGATTCCATGCCCTTCCTTCCTGAAGGTTCCACTTTCTTCCTTTCATGATAAGAACATAAATGTAGATGGACAACCAAGGGCACTCAAGGCTTCTTTTTGAAGAAGACTTCTTCTAGAGTCAGACTGAACATGTGATGCTTATCATCGCTGCTACTTCCATGAAGAACATGGACACATACTTCATAGTCTTCACAGATTCTTCAATGGATCACATCATTGGGGATTATCTCCCTCCTAAACCCGGTTTCATGCATGAATGAGCCATATGCATGCTCTTCTTTTGGAATTATGCAATCAACCCCCTCCATCTAASAGAGTCCATTCTTTCGTCTGCATCCTTCTTTGCTTTCTGCAAATTCTCACAAGTCTATTCTAGTTTCCTCTTGATCACTGAATTCTTCCSRGTCTGACTCCTTTCGGGTCTGATTCTCTCTGAGTCTCTTCAAGTTTGGTTTTGATTGCGGTCCATCTGGAAGTTTTTACTTATATACTATTATAATAGCTTCCATAGGGATTGTCACCAAAAGTTGTTAACGTACTTCATCATTTTCARATACATTACTARTAGTCATCGTAATGACGATCCTTATCTTGTTATTCTCCCATAGGTATTGTTTCATTAATACTGACCATCTTATCTTCTAAGAAATAGATACACATGATATGTACATGAACTATGTAAACATGGTATGTACAAGGACTATGTTACAGAAGAATATTGTTACCTTGACTAGTAGAAAAAGTCAGCTTCTTCCTGCTTGACTTTCTTTGAGGGTTCCTTTTCTTTGGCAACTATTTTTTTTTTGTATCTAGGGGAATCGGTAATGACGATGGTATCTGGCTCGCGTGACACGAGGTCAAATGCCACCGGCTGCCTTATAACCCCTAGGGAGAACCACACCGCCCACAAGCCTGGCCTCCAGATAAGACGAGGTTTGAACTCGTGACCTGCTTAGCAGCATGAACGCATTAACAACACGTTCGCTGGCCACTAGACCACACCCCTGCGGGATAAAAGGTATGTGGGCTTGGCCCAATTAAGCTTTGTTCCATGACTAGACCACGTCCTTGCTCAGGTTTGAGCACAAGACCCGACCTTCGTTGCAAGAACGACTTTACCATCCAGCCGCCTCCACCGACCTTTTTTCTTTGGCAACTGTTGCTTCGTGAGTTTCCTTCCTTTTCTTTAACTCAGGAAACTAGTTCATGAAGTGACCATATTTTCAACAGTTGAAGCATTGTATTTTTGACATATCCTTTCTTGAACTTCTTTCTTGAATCCGATCTTTTTTTTCTTCCATATCTTTTGAACTTTGTTGCAAAGGCTTGAGCATGTTCTTCCTTCTGAGGTTTTCCTTTAGAGTTCAACCTTGTCTCTTCTTGTGCACAGTAGGTCCAAAGTTCTTCTAAAGTTGGGAACTCCTTCCTTGTATTCATGCTTGTTGCAAATGCATCCCATGATCTAGAGAGATCATTGAGTGCTATATTTACTAGTTCATTTTCTAAAATGTTTTCTTCAATGACTTGTAGTTTAATTGAGAGATTCTTACAAAGTATGAAGCTATGGTGTCATATTTTGTCATCTTTGTGTCACAAAGTTCATTCTTCGAACTCATCACTTGTCCAATATTTCTCACTAAGAAGAGGGTAGTTAGGGCATTATACATCTTCTTAGATGAGTTAAGATGAGAAATGTAGAGTATCAAATGGTCCTTTACAGAGTCCACTATGATACTCATAGCATTATTGTCATTGTCATTGAACTTCTCCATAACTGCAACGTTCTGAGGTTCCTTCTCTTTTCTTGCTTGAAACTGTGGTTCCATGATCTTTCCTTTCAAAATATCCAACACTTTGTTCTTGGCAAGGATGAGGTCAATCCTTGTATTCCATGTTGTGAACTTAGAAGCCCCTTCTAACTTATTTTCTGACTTCATAGAGTAAGTCATGGCTTCTTTGACTTGGTCAACCTTTGACTTTGACTTGGTCAACCTTTGAATTTGACCAAAAACTCAAACTTGACGTATTGGCTTGTTGAGAGTACCAGGAGGTGCGCTAGGATAAGGTGCACTAGGTTATCTATGAATTAGGTCAAGTGCTTCACTTAATATGCCTCAACACGAGGGTTAGGGTTTCGTTGCTGCAACAAAACTCTGTCTGCAACTGAGCAAATCCTCCCAATCTACCTTCCAGTGGTTAGACTATCTGAAGATAGTGTGGGCCCATAACCTATTAGAATAATAGGTGTGCTCATTTCACCGTAGACAATATCTCAATATTGTCACTCAACCATAGGCACAAAGTCCACCCTTGAGCACCTTAACCTTGACAAACAGAATAATTCCGGAAGAAAACCCTAGAACCAATAGCCAACCAAGGTAGCGTACCTTTCTCCAAAGCTAGCAGACCAAGCAGAAAGTCCAAACCATAACCAAAGACCAAGTCACTACTGCAACAATTGCAGTTCTCCTCCAGTCATGCACACCACTACTCCTTATGAGGTTGTGAGAATGAGTGAGTACAAATGAGATCTAACACCCTCTATTTATACTGCTCCAAGTCACCTAACTGGGACAAATTCTCTTCCTGGAGGCTAATAACTTAATATTAATTATTCTCTTGAGCCAACTTGTCTTCTAGGGTTATTATCCAATGTTTTAGGGTTTCTCTTGCTTCTCGAAATATTCTAGTCTCGTCAAAGGTTACACGTAGAGGTTAATACCTCCCACAACTACCATAATATAAACAAGTTGGCCATTGTGGTTTCTCCTTGCCCTTTTTCCCAACCAATAATGCACCTCATTGAGATCCTTCATGTCAAACATTGTTGATATGGTTGGAACTTTTGTGAATTTGATTAATACTTTGCTACCATTGATCAATAGTTCCATTCACATACAAAATGAGTACAATAAATTGATCTCCAACTAATCTATAATAAATCTAGTGATCAATGTCACTACATACAAATCCTTTCCCTAACATATATTATTCAAACCTCTGGTACAATTGTCTCAGAAATTGCTTCAAGCCCAATAATGACTTATTCAAACAACACACTATGTTGTTGCACCCTTTAACTACAAATCCCTATGCGCTTGATATCAATTTGCTCGTTGAGGTCACTATGAAGAAATGCAATGCTCACATCAATTTTCTCTAGCTAGAGATATTATGCAACCACTGGTGCTAATGATAACCTTATGTAATCCATATTTGTTGTTGGGGAGATTTCATTATTATCTATCCCTTTATTGTGCGACTAACATTTTTCTATCAATAAGGTCTTTTGTTGTACAACAAATCCACACGATCTTATTTTTTTGAAAGACTTATTTGCAACTGATTGATTTCCTACTTGTTGGTGATTTCTCCAATTACCCTACCTTGTTTTGTTGCAATGTCGTCATCTCTTCCTCCCTTGATTGTTCCAATGGCGAGCCTCTTTGCATTGAATTGTGTCTGTAATTGTATTAGGCTCTTCTCATGATGCTAAGACAATGTAACCATATCTCTTTGGCAAGTATCAATAAAGTTCTAGTGGTTTCCTCACCCAAGGGTATATTCAAAGTGGTTGTTTGCAAACTCATTGCTCTTCCCCTATGGGTATACCTTGAGTTGGTTTCTCATTAATAATTTTCTCCTTGACTACTAGCATCTCTGATGCTACACTTAGTGATTTTAGTTAAAGATAGTGTAATCAAAATTAATCACACCTATTACTCTAAGGCCAATTGCACATCTCAATCCAAGAGAAAATCGAGGTTGAATATTAGAAATGTCATGTGAGTTTTTCTTTATTAGGTGCATGACAATACGAGGTTTATCTTGATATTTGTGCAATCATTCTAGTGGTGTGATTTTAGCAGTTTTGTTGCTCATTAATACTATTGGTTGCCTTAGAGGCTTGGTGGATGAATTCCGAGCCATAACAGTCACCCTTCTCCATTTAATAGGAGGATACTTGGCCTCCTTTTGGTCAATTCAATGAGATGGGTATTTGATTATCATGCATTCTCATTGGAACTGGTCCACCTTCAAGCTTCGATTTCGCCTATAATACAAGCCTCTTCAATGCATTCTATAAGATTTTTTTAATGCTAAGGTTATGCTACTAAGATTTTGTCAAAATAGTGAGAATTCCCTTTCTTCCACTTAGATTTCTTGCCCTTGCCTTAGCCTCATGTAGTGCAAATCCCTATTCAAAATGTTGATTGCATAATTGGAAATGTCACTATAATACTCAAGCAAATAGAGCCCATTGGAGGAAGCAAAGGACCCTTCAACAACGAAGGATTGGAGACCATGTCCACAAGCCACTCCTCAAGGGATATTTAGTTAGTTGTTATTGCATTTCCATTGGCTAATAACGAATTGTTTTGCTTCCCACCATATGTTATTTAAACTGTTTAAATCCATGTTTTGAATGGTTTGTTAGTTAGTGTGCATGCATATGGGTTAGCATACGTTGCCTTTCTTTATTTATGACCCACAATTATCTATCTCAAATGAAAGCACACAAAAAGCGGTGCAACAAAAATGGCAACTAGTCTAGGGATTTGAACTATCAGTCATGTTCCTAGTTGTTCTCAAGGATTTCTCTAACTCTCTGTTAATTTGTAGGTTCCCAAACGCCGACCCCTTGACCATAACACATCATTGTGATGTCCATATTTTTAAAATTCAAATTTCTAACATTCTTAGGAATTTGCATTCACTATTCCACTTTTTTGCACTAACCTACATGTCTTCCATCAACTTCAACGCAATTGAAGGTTGTTCCAACAAAGCTTTGACTTAGTTGTGTGACCACACTGTTGTGGCTTATACTATGTTTGTGGTGTACATAAAATTTGATTTTTAGTGTTGCTTAGCTTTGTTGAGATATAAGGTTGTTATGGGATGCTAATTTCTTCATGATTTATTCTCTTTCCAACATTGTCATTTAAAATAAAATTGCCTAAAATCAAGGAACTTATTGGATAAAAATGAAATCTTTTTATTTCAAGTATTTGTCACTTTCAATTCTTTATTTTTCAATAATTTTTAATTCAACATTTTTTTTCACCACATCACTTGTGCAGAGAATGAAGGACCTAAAGACTCTTTCAGATTGGATTATTCTCTTAGAATTGTCTTTTTTGTTGGAAATATTCTTGTCATTGATTTCAAAGACAAGGGGAGACTACATATGTCCAAGATAAATATTGCAATATGGAGATTGTTGGAAATATTGTTTTTGTATTTTTAATGCTCAATTTGGATACCCTATCTTTGAAGACTTTTTTACCCTGTATACCTAGCTCAAATGAGAGCATAGGTTATATGGTTGGAAATATTATTCTGAGACGTTTCCAACAATATATGAAATTCCATCTAATTGAGATATGGGTTTTTCTGTCAGACAACCCGACCATAAAATTCATGTCTACTCAACCAGTCTTTACAGGTCATCCCTAAAAGTAACGACATAAACACTACAAATAAAAGATAGATGTGCGCATTTGTAGTGTATCCAAGCAAGATATCAAGTCTAAGGTGCACAAAAGAGATCTGAGGTGCGCTAAAGGAGTTGGGGTGTCTTTTTCAGATTTAAAGGTGTGCAAGAGAAGTATGGGGGTTTTTCTTGTTCTTAAGGTGCGCTATGAAGCACTGAAGATCTATGATGCTACAAAGTGCATTTTTTTTTAACACGATGATGCTGAAAAGGGCGTCGTTTTAATGTTGTGATGCTGCAATCTGGGATCATATTATGGGAATGATGCTATGGGGATCACTAGGGAATGAAGGCTAAATGTGACTAGGGTTTCAAGGTTTGTCTGTGGTATGAAGCATGCAGGTGAAGTCAAAAGTAATATGTGTATGAGGATCTTATGTTGGTATCTATATAGGTCTTACTGAGTTGGTGTTCAACTAAGGAGACTGGTGTCTCCAGTAGGTTGGTGCCTACAAACATTTATAAAGATAATTTTTTGTGGTTTTCGCTCGCAAGGGTTTCCACATTATACTCTGTGTATTGTTATTTGAGTTTACATGCATTTACTATTTTAAAGTTAATGAATGGTCATTTAAAGTAAAAAGTAYCTTATATTTATTCACCCCTCCTCATAAGCATAATTTCAACAATTGGTATTGAGMAGGTTCCTTCAGAAACAGTCTAACCATTRGAAGGTAGATCTCGAGAACACACATGGCTAGTCAAGATAGTTTCTCCACAAACAAGGCTCCATTGTTTGATGGAACAAACTATGCATTCTGGAGTATAAGGACGTAKACTTATCTAWTGGTTCTTGGGTTTGATATTTGGTAATAAGTCGTGACTGGGTATATAGCCCCAAAAACTCCACCAAYAGACAATGTCGGGAAGAAGGTATTGCATAATGAAAAAGCCATGAATGCTATCTTGTGTGGTCTATCAGATTCAGAATTTGTCAAGGTGATGCATTGTGAATTGGAAAAAGTTATTTGGGAAAAAATTCAAAACATCTATGAAGGTGATGACAATGTGAAGAAGACAAAGCTCCAAACTCATAGAGCACAGTTCAAGAGTTTGAAAATGAAAATGTTGTAGCTTGTTTCCTTCGAGAGGATGAAATCGTCAACACCATCAAAGGACTTGGTGAGAAGGTTGAAAAACCAATGATTGTGAAAAAGGTGATAAGATATCCTCCCTTAAGATTTGATGTCAAGGTCTCTTCCATTGAAGAAATGAAGGATCTGAAGAAACTAACGATGGATGAGCTACATGGGATTCTCACTGCATATGAGATGAGGACAAAAAAAGAAAATCCAACATAGAAGGAAACAACTTTCAAAGCATCCAATAAGACACAAGGACACACATTCTTTGATTGTTCTAGCCATGAATTAGATACAAAAGAAGCACAATTTGTAAGAAAGCTAAAAAGAGGATTAAAAAAATACAAAGGTAAGCTACCCTTCAAATGTTTTAATTATGGTAAAGTAGGACATTTTGCTGCTAAATGTCCATATGCAAAAATGGAAGACAATGATGACGAGGACAATAATGATAAAGAATAACATAACAGTAAAAACAAACCTTATAGACACAAAAGAGGAAAATATACTAAGAAGAAGAGTTTCTACTCTAGAGAGGACAATAGTTTGTGTGAAGAAAGTGATGGATATATTTTTGATATTGATAAAGAAGAATTCCTCTTCATTGCCATAGATACAAAGTCTATTGATAAAGAAAATCAAGACAATAAAAAATAAAAATTAGATTAAGAAGAAGATATGGATGGAGAAGTGAATATTGAAGAATAACTCGTTAGTATCTTAGAAGAAATAGACAGACTCGGGAAAAAGAATAAAAGAAAAAAGAGAAATTGCAGAAATATCAAAAGAAGGATCATGATATTGACGAAACAAAAAAAAGTTAAAGAAGGATCATGATATTGATGAAACAAAAAAAAAGTTATCATTCTGAAGACTCAATGAGAAGAGGAAAATAGGATAGAAGAAGTGGTGAGAAGTCAATTGAAAAAAGAGGAAGAAAATTGCGAGAAGCTAGAGGCTGAAATTGTTTCCTTAAGAAACGAACTAGGGAAAAAAACTGACCAATTGAATAGAAGCTTGAAGTTTGAAAAGAGTACCAACATATTAGATAATATTCTTAGTTTCCAAAGGCCACCATTCATCAAGATAGGTCTTGGCTATGACAAAAAACAAAATATCTCTGAGGGAGATGCAAGCACTAAGGTCACAAAACCATCATAAACGGAAAATGAAGAAAATTCTAAAAGCTATGCCAATATTCTCAAAGGATCCATCAACAATTAAGGCAACAACAAGAAAGGAAATGATGACCAACATAAATCTCATTCTTCTCACAAGAATGAGTTCAAAAGAGTCATTCCACCAAGAAGACCTTTCACAAACCAATACTAAAACCTCTTTCTTGGCTATTGTTTTTATTGCAATAATTTTTGTCATAAAGCAATAGATTGTAAAGCTTATGAAAAAAGTGATCATGCGAGAGATAGAAATAGAGGTACTTATAAAACCTCGAAGAATGATTATGTGAGAAACAAAACAAGAATTTCTCATGGTTTTGTTGATAGAAACTACAATTCATTTGCTCCCCTACTTGATTACAATACTGAATGTTATAAGTGCAATAACTATGGGCACAAAATACATGACTATAGAAGAAACATAATAAAATATCCTAAACAAAACAGGGAAGAATATGTTCTTACCAAGCATAGAGAAGAATACACAAAGGTGTGGAAAAGGAAGCAAGAAGAACCAAAGAAGGAAAAATATGGACTTGCAATGTATGTTCAAGAAAAGGGAAGCCAATGGTACATTGATAGTGGATGCTCAAAACAAATGACAAGTGATCAGGAAAAATTTCTCACCCTAAAGTAAGAAAAAAGAGGTAGTGTTAGTTTTGGGGATAATGCTTCTGCAAGGATAGATGGAAAAGGTACCATTAGTATTGATAATAGAAAGAATAAAACACATAATGTCTTGTATGTTGAAGGGTTACAACACAATCTTCTAAGTTTCAGTCAAATGTGTGATCAAGGTTACAACCTCACATTTCATTCTAAAGGATGTGAGATAAGGAAATCTTATTCAAGAAGATTAATAGCAAATGCAAATATAACCCTGAGCAATGTATACATTCTCAATGAAGTCAAAGGATAAAAATGTTGTATGGGACAAGTAGACGAAAGCTAGTTATGGTATAAAAGGATGGGTCATATAAACTTTGAAAATCTAGTAAAACTCAGCAAGACACAAGCAATAAGAGATATGCCAAGGATCTCAACACCTACAGACACTGTTTCTAAGCCATGTCAACATGGGAAGGAAATGAAAGTTGGTTTCAAAACAAAGGAGTACTCAACATGAAAGCCATTGGAACTTGTACACACAAACCTCTGTGGTCCAGTAAGAACACAAACTTTAAAAGGTGAGAGTTATTTTATGTGGCTTATTGATGATTACACAAGGATGAAATGGGTTACATTTATTAAAGAAAAATCTTAAGCATTTGATAAGTTTAAGCCTTTCAAATCCTTAGTTGAAAATGAGACTRATTTAAAATCAAGTGCTTAAGATCAGACAAAGGAGGTGAGTTTACATTTTATGAATTTGACGAATTTTATGAGAATCATGGAATCAAGAGACATTTTTCGACAGCAAGGACTCCACATCAAAATGGAGTTGTAGAAAGGAATAACACAATTGTACAAGAAATGGMTAGAACAATGTTGAATGAAGCCAAACTACCAGACACCTTTTGGAGAGAAGAAATCATCACAACAATCTACATTTTGAATAGAGMAAAAATTAGAGTTAATAGTGGCAATACACCTTATGAATTATGAAAATGTAGAGCAACTACAGTCAAATACTTCAAAGTATTTGGGAGCAAGTGCTATATAAAGAGGATTGAAGATAATTTAAGAAAGTTTGATTCCAGAACATATGAAGGTATATTTCTTGGCTATGCATATGGAAGCAAGGCCTACAAATGCTACAACAAAAGATTATGCAAGGTTGTAGATAATATTGATGTAATATTGGATGAAGCAATACCTCAAGAGGAAAAGTCACAAACAAATGAAGATCTAGAGGAGAAAATATACAAAGAACAAGAAGAGGAAGAAGAAAAGAAAGAACACGAAGAAATAGAATGCCAATATCCAAAGACTCCATCACAAATTGTCCAAAAGAATCATCTAGAAATTCAGAGTCTTATTGATATAGATGTAGGAGTTCAAACTAGAAGAAGATTGAACTTTTCTTTGCTATATAAAATAGAGCCTGAGAAAATTACACAAGCTAGTGAAGATAAGCATTGAGTTAATGCTATGGAAGAAGAACTAAATTAGATTGAGAAGAATGAGACATGGGAACTTGTGCCCAAACCAAAATACAAGAATGTTATTGGCACCAAATGGGTCTTCAGAAACAAATTGAATGGATATGGACAAGTAGTAAGAAATAAAGCAAGATTGGTATGTAAAGGGTATGCTCAAGTTGAGGGTATTGAATTTGAAGAAACCTTTGCTCCAGTTGCAAGATTAGAAGTAATCATAATGTTTTTGGAATTTTCATATTCAAGAACTTCAAAGTTTATCAAAGGGATGTCAAGTCAACCTTTCTAAATGGAAATCTATAAGAAGAAGTATATATTTACTATCCATAAGGATTTCAATTGTCAGTCAATGAAGATTATGTATCCAGACTGAATAAAACACTCTATGGACTAAAGAAAATTCCCAGAGCTTGGTATTCAAGGCTTGAAAAATACCTACAACAACAAGGTTTCAAAATAGGAGCTACATATATCAATATTTACATGTAAATAGACAATGAATATATGTTAATAATTGTGGTTTATGTGGATGATATCATTTTTGGAAGTAATGTCGATAGAATGAGCCAAAAGTTTGTAGAAGAAATGCAAAAAGAATTTAAGATGTCCATGCTTAGAGAATTGTCATTCTTTCTAGGGTTGCATATTTCTTAATCCAACAAAGGCATATTTATTTTTCAGACCAAATATATCAAGGAAATGTTGAAGAAATTTGGAATGGAATACTGTGCACCTGTCAGTACACCCATGATCACATGATGCAAATTAAGAAAATATGATGAATCTTCAGAAGAAAATCAAACACTATACAGGTCAATGATTGACATCCTACTATATGTGACAACATCAAGGCTAGACATCATGCAAGCGATAGGATTGGTTGCAAGATTTCAATCTGCACCAAAGGAGACACATGTGCAAGCAATAAAAAGAATATTACAATATTTGAAAGGCACATTGTACTTTTTCTTGTGGTATTCAAGAAGTAAGGACTTCACTATAATATCATATACAAGCGCAGATTGGGCATGGAATATTGATGAAAAGAAAATTACCTGTGGAGGAGCATTCATTCTAGGAAAAATTCTAGTATCATGGCTGAGAAAGAAGCAAACTTTAATATCTATATCCATAACAGAAGCCATATATAATGTAGCAACAACATGTTGCACACAAGTTCTTTGGATGAAGCAGACATTGAAGGATATCAAGATAGAATATGATCATCCAATCTCAATCATCTGCAACAACACAAGTGCAATCAAAATTTCAAAGAGTCATGTTATGCACTCAAAGACAAAGCATATTCCAATCAAGTACCATGTTATAAGAGAACAATTAGTTGAGCAAAGTGTCAAGCTGGAATACATTACCGCCAAAGAATAAGTTGCATATATTTTTACCAAACCCCTTCCCAAAGACACATTTGAATATCTCAGATAGAAACTGGGAGTGATATCCCTCTCATCTTGTTATTAAATGGAAGAACGAGCTTAGGGGGAGCATCTCTTTTCCATTGATGTCAACGGGGGAGAAGTTGAAAATAGAGGAATAATTGTAGACACAAGGAAAGTTGTAGACATGGAAGAAGTTGCAGATATAGGAAGAATTGCAGACACAAGGAAAGTTGCAGAAATGGGGAGTATCAGAATTGACTAAGGGTTTCCATAAATGAAAAAGGGGGATATTGTTGGAAATATTGTTGTAATTTATTTCAAATACAAGGGAAGAATATATATGTTCAAGATAAAGATTGTAAGATGGAGATTGTTGGAAATATTGTTTTTGGATTTTTTATGCTTAGTTTGGATACCTTATATTTGAAGGCATTTTTACCCTAGATAACTAGCTCAAACGGGAGCATAGGTTATATGGTTGGAAATATTATTCCAA
Source organism: Picea mariana (assembly GCA_032191745.1). Lineage (NCBI taxonomy): Eukaryota > Viridiplantae > Streptophyta > Pinopsida > Pinales > Pinaceae > Picea > Picea mariana. The sequence continues at coordinate 138 of JASDQU010224586.1, read as the reverse complement.
TACCTTTCCAATGGTATATGACATTCCCTATAACTCTCTAGGAATGGTGAGATATGAATTTTTCTGGCAGACAACCCAACCAAAAAATCCAGATAAGCTTAGCCAGTCTTTACATGTCGACCCTAAAAGTGAGGACAA
>JASDQU010224583.1:0-11445 GCA_032191745.1 Picea mariana | reverse complement strand
AAGTGCATCCTATGTCTTGTGAAGACCATTGAGTACTATATTTACCAGTTCCTTCTTTGAAATGATCTCTTCAATAGCTTGTAGTTGATCTCTTAATTGAGATATTCTCACAAAGTATGATGTTATGCTGTCATCATCATTCATTTTCATGTCACGGAGCTCATTCTTTAGACTCATTACCTGTCCAATGTTTCTGACTGAGAAGAGGTTTGTTAGGGAATCATACATCTTCTTAGAGGAGTCAAGATGGGAGATGTAGGGTATCAAGTGGTCTTTTATAGAGTCCACTATGATACTCATGGCATTTATGTCATTATCTTTGAACTTCTCCATAACTGCAACGTTTTGAGGTTCCTTCTCTTTTCCTTCTTCGAATTGTGGTTCCATGATCTTTCCTTTCACTATGTCCAATACTCTATTCTTGGAAAGGATGAGGTCAATCCTTGTCTTCCACTCTCTGAAGTTAGAAGCCCCTTCTAACTTGTTTTCTGACTTCATAGAGTAAGTCATAACTGCTTTGACTTGGGCAACCCTTGATTTTGACCAAAAACTCAAACTTGACGTCTTAGCTTTCTCAGAGTACCAGGAGATGCGCTAGGCTAGGGCGCACTAGGCTATCCAGAAATTAGGTCAATCTCTTCACTTAAGGTTCCTCAACAAGAGGGTTAGGGTTTTTTTGCTGCAACAAAGACCAGCTGCAACTACAACTGTAACTGAGCAAATCCTCCCAATCTATCTTCCAACGTTTAGACTGTTTGAAGATAGTGTGGGCCCATAACCTGTTAGAATATTGGATGTGCTCGTTTAACCATAGACAATATAGCAATACTGTCACCCAACCATAGGCCGAAGCCACCCCCGAGCACCTTAACCTTGACAGAGAATGATTCCGGAAGCAAACCAATAGCCAACCAAGGATAATGCATGAAGATAACCGAGACTGATCAGAAAGTCCAACCATAACCAATAGAAAGTCCGAGCCTAAACCAGGAAACCGGATTGTGACAACTACCGGCTGAAGTTGCTTCCCAAACTTGCGCACTAGCCCAGTTCCTGCAGTGCGCACTTCTTCCCAGCTGTAATTCTGAGTAGTGTGTACAAAATGAGGTCTGGCTACTTGTATTTATATTTTTTCCTGAGTTGTCTGGGCCGACTTCTCATTCTGGAGACTAAATACTTAATATTAATTATTTCCTTGAGCCAACTTGTCTTCTAGGGTTATGTTCAACGCTTTAGGGTTACTTCTTGCTTCCCGGAATATTCTATTCTTGTCAGGGTTACACATGGAGGTAAATACCTCCCACATCTACCATAATATCAACAGGAAAAACGTTACTTTTGGAGGCTTGACCTCATGCTTGAGGGGGTTTGGTGGTGATGGAGCTGTTGCTCATTGACACATGTCATGTTTTGAAGGAAGGAAGGATTTGGACCATGAATAAGAGGATTGGATGAGTGACATGTGACCTTTGGAGGCCTAGCCATGCTTCCCCAACTCCAACGACTTGCTACAAGTTCCAAAACGTCTCCCTAAAGGGGCGACGTCATCTTATTTTAGGGTTTCTAATGTGCTAAAGTATAAATTAAATATTTTTATTTGTGTAAAGGGGTAAGAAAAGGGTTGTTGACCCCTTATCTTATGTTTTACCCTAAATTATGTGGACAAAGAATGTTTTAGAGTTTTAGTATAAATAGAGATCATTTGTATCTGATTTGAACATGGCTCTCCCTTGTGGAGAAGGATACTTAGCTGAAATTTTCTCTACTCTTAGAGAATTTCATCTCTCTTTTGCAATTGCTATGGTTCCTCTTTCTATTTGTGGATAAAAGTGGTGTGCTACACTTGGAGGATTTTTCTCATGCTTATGGATGGAGTTTTCTTGGTCACTTAGGGTTTGACCTTGTATCTTTTTGGAATTGGTAAGGAAATTGTGCAATCATTGTCTAAAATTCTTGCCTCTTCCATAATTGTTGGTGGATGAACCCTTGGAGGAGTATAAGGGCATACACCCTCCCCAAGATTCATTTGTTGGTGGATGAACCCTTGGAGGAGTATAAGGGCATACTACAAGGGTGTACACCCTCCAAGCTCACCTTTGTTTGTTTCACAAACCCTAGGGATTAAAAGGGCTTACACCCCTAGGTTCTTTGTGGATCAAGCTCATACATCCAAGGTCACATTGTTGCAAAAAGGTTTTTCTAAGAGAAGTAAAAGGGCTTACACCCTCTTAGCATTTTCTAGTGGACCTAGCTTGCCTTAGGGAGTAAAAGGATTTACACCCCCAAGGACTTAGCCTAGTCTTCACATTCTTTGACTCCACAACCCAATAGTAAGGCACTAATCATTTTTTAATTTGCATTGGAGAAATAAAATTGTTGCATTGGGATACGTGAAAACATGAAGGAATCGACTTGCTCAAATTGCTTTCTTTCCTTGATGTTCTAGGCTTGCTATTTCCCCTAGGGCATCTCAATTGGCTAAGTGTTTCTTATTTCTGTTACAAATTTATGCTACAACCATTAGGGCTGCAACAAACTCTCTTTTTCAACCTCAATTTCTCACTCTTTTACCGTTGGAAATAGTTGGAAAGTTGCTACTGTTAATCTACTTGATGTTGGCTATTGTTGGGAAATCTTTTGGCTACTTTCTTGGGCTAAAAGTTTCTTCTGTAGCAAATCATTGCTACAGCCACTTGGCTGTCATAAATATACTGTGAGAGGGGACCTTTTACCTAGCTATTTTCTTTGCCTTCTCAAAACCCCAGGTCACCGGGGACATCTCCCCTGGGCCTATCACCCTAAATAGAAAGAGACATCCTATTGAGGTGACAGTGATAGGATAGTCTCCCGTTACACCAATTTTCTTTCCTTTTACCTTATCTTATATTAGAATACAAATTGCACGATAACAAGACCCTCGATATATAGGATGTTAGAGAGAATATGGGGGATAAATCTAGACACTCAAAATAACAAGCTTCTCGAGGTCGTATTAAGAGAAATCCGAAATCTGATCACATCTCTTTGTAACCAATCCTAATTGGGGAGTCAAAGACAAGGTCGCGTCCCACATTCTTGTAGTGGGCGACTGGTTGTGACGTGCAAGAGAGAAACTCACAACCAACAACTTTGGGTCACGAGTTGTAAAGGAACAACCTGCGACCAGACAAAAAGGTGTTGAAAAAATCAAGGGAAAAGTGACATAACTCAATGTCTCAGCCTTCTAACCTCTAGATGATGTTCATCAGGTGATCAGGTGGAAAATGATTGTATAACACGAATGATACTGAATTTTAACATGAGATTATTTATCTTGTCCTTTATTTTTCCTTGTCAGAAAATAAGTCTAGCAAGCAGTTGGATATTAAAGATTAAGATGTATTTTAAATTATGGGTATTTTACAATGATGTTGTAGAACTATGATGAATGGTTCATTTTCCATGCCTGTTTATTTTCGATGATGTGATATATTGATGGTTTTAGCGAATATTTTAAGCACCACTGCTTTGTTGTGGCTTATGTTGTGTGAAATCATGAATCACAAATAAAAAAGACCCTAGGGTATTGAAATAGAAAATGCATTGTGTATATGGATGGGTGTAGTGAGTTTCAAACTAGTTACATCATCTCACCTAACTGCTAGATGTTGGTAGTTACCTGTTGTTCTCTGATGTTTAAACCACTATGGCATAGGATAAATCTCCATGTTGAGACTATGCCTAAAGGTGTCCAAGATACCTAGGTTGCTCAAGTTGGCTACAGTAGCATCTTGTGTCAGAAGCTTAAACTTTATGGGTTAGAAGGGAAGTCATATTGAAGCAACCCACATGTTGACTCATGACTTGATCTTTAGAATACAAGGGGGAGAGATTCGAGAGCTAACATTGTGACAAAAAAACACAAGACCTGTTGTTGAATTAGCATGTGTTGTAGATGCAAGAACGACTAATCCTCTACAACTATCTAAACTGTGTTGATTCATACTTGTATCCTATTAGACGGCTATTGTTTAGATTATTTTTTAAGATATTGGAGATGCCTTATGTAACCTCGTTTATGTGGACATGCCTGGACAAATTCATCACTTTGATTGATTTTGGCTATTTATGGACATCATTTTAAGTCCTTTCCTTTCCCTTGTTTCTCTATTGATGCAAATTTTCTTATTTCTTGTGGTGGAGTGTTGCTATATAAAATTGTTGATATCTTCCTGGTGGTCTCAATGCTTTTGTTTTGTAGCTTCGGTTTGTTTCTGTTATAGATTTAGTTTTAATCTTATTTGTCATCTTCTATTGGTATTTGACTTATGACAATCATTGCTTTGGTTTATAATTGTCGACAATCATTGTTGATATCTTTCCTTTCCCTTGTTGGCTCTATTGATGCAAATTTTCTTATTTCTTGTGGTGGAGTGTTTCTATATAAAATTGATGATATCCTCCTGGTGGTCTCAATGCTTTTGTTTTGTAGCTGCGGTTTGTTTCTGTTATAGATTTAGTTTTAATCTTATTTGTCATCTTTTATTGGTATTTGACTTATGACAATCATTGCCTTGGTTTATAATATATGGTAACTTTCTAAAATTGTTTTTTTGCAGGTGTTGCTCTCAAGAGCCTTGAACCCATTTGTTGCTACAGGGGCATTGATTTTCCCATCTTCACCTTTATGCTTTTCTGAAGGTTACTTACTCGACAGAATAGGACTTTAGCTTTTTCTTTTTGTTCTCTTCAAAGTGACATTTTTTTGTAGATTCATAACTTCAATTTTGTTAGATGCTCATATTTTCCTGTAATATGTAATAAGTTGGTATCTGTACTGGTATGGGCACAAAACAACAATGCAAAAACTCACATATAAAAATAGAAAACCTAAGAGATTCAAGCATGCGAATAGCAGGGAGATTGTTGCAATATTCACATATGCTACACTAATTGAAATATTGCGAGTAGCAGGGAGATTGACAAGAAGCATGTGATAACAATCTAGTGGTGTAACATGACAATTCAATGTATTAATAAAAGATTCAATGGAAAAAGTGGTAGAACAAATACATGTGAAACGTGCTAATATGGTTGTGGGTGCGATGTGGTAGGGAGTTGGAGTGAGTTGACCAATTGTTGAGAAATTGAGTTTTTTTGTTTTCCATTGTCATAATGAGTTGTTCAAAACTTGTCATGATGTGGAATGTAATGTTCCCAAGTGGTTTTTCTTGGAACATTTGAAGCTTAAGTGTTTTCTGGTTGTGGTATTTTGTCAAACCATTTGCTGATTTGTCTTCTTAAGTTGCATTAGGGTTTATTATGATGGTTTTTGTAGAGATTGCAGCACATAAATGATAGGAATATGACAACAACATATACACAACAAGATGAATACAAGAAATAGCCACAAATACGTCAAATCTGATTTTATTTATCAAAGATAACTAACATCCATACAATAGTAGAGCAGATCTGGATCATAGATAACAGAATAATGAGTGTAGTTGATAATGCCTCCTGTTATAGCGCAAGTTGTAGGTTGGGAAAATCCCGACCCAACCACGGAACAAGTGCTACAACTTTGGGAATCCTACACCCAATGTCACCTCGATGTAGGTCCTGCACTTGGGGTGTGACTAAGGTCACTCCTGGGAGGCAATCTCGGAGACCCTAGGGGGAATGGAAAGGATGCAGGGAAGTGTAAGGAGAAGTCCCCCGGAAGGTCAAGTGATGGAAGAAATGAATGATTGGAAATTATGAGTGGAGAGAGGTGAACGGATACCAAGTGAAAAGATAGTTGCTGATGCACTTGTACCTGCCCGAAACACAAGAAAAACACCTTGCAATGCTATGTGTTAGTGTGGATCAGCAAGTTGAGATTGATTCCCTAATTTGCAGCAATATATAACAGTATATATCATCAAGAAATAAGTATTATAGTTACTTAAAAGATTGCTTAAATTCAAGTAAGATATGCTTGAAACAAGTAGATAATGACTAGAGAAATTTCACAATTTATAGCATGAGACTTCAGCAATTAGTTGTGGCTGTCATAAAGATTGTACGCAGAAGTATTTTTTGCAGCCTTATGGATGTAGCAAGCTTGTTATGACAACAATGAAATCAGCCACCAAAATCCTCAAAGAAAACACCCACAAAATGCCTTAAACCTAGTAGAACAAGTTAGCAAACTTTTAGCAAGTTTTGGCGGTGAAAGCACAAGTTAGGAGTGACTTTATCTTAGGGTTTCTGTAGTGACATTATCAGCCTTATGTCTGTAGCAAACCAAGTCCTATATCAGAAATTTTTTCCAACAAAAAATACTTGTAGTTAGCTCAAAAGGTGTGCCTAGGTTAGTAGTGGGTGAGGGCAGATTTTTAGGCCTAGTCTAGGGTTAGTTTAGGAGCAATGGGGTTAGTAGGCCAAGGTTAGTGCAGCCCTAATGGATGTAGGTTAGTTTTACTACAGCAGCAAGAAATTGTGGTTGAAAGGGGACGCCCCAAGGGAGGAAAAATCCCAAAGGCATCAAGATCACTATCCCAAAGAGAGAGCTTTAAAAGTTGAGAATTTCACGTTTACCAAGGTAGCAATTTATTTCTCCAATGCAATAAGTAAATGACTAGTGCCTTTAAAAAGGGGTTAATGGAGTCAAGCAAAGAAAGAGCTAGAGGTACTACCTCCTTGGGGGTGTAAACCCTCTTACTTCCCAAGACAAGTATCTCTAGATAGGGTTTAAGCTAAGAGGGTGTATGCCCTTATACTTCTCTTAGAAAACCATTGTTAAACCAATAGAATGTAAGCATAAAATGGTGGAGACTATGGTGGGGGTGTATTCCCTTATACTTCCCACCATGCTCTAGCAAAATAACCTTGAATTGAACAATAATGATAGCACAATGTAAAAAAGCTTACCAATTCAAGGAAAAAAGCTAAGTCAAACCACCATAAAAGCTAGAAAAATCCTTCCAAGGCTAGTGCATCACTTCCATCAACCAAATATCCAAGACTTAGCCATAAACCAAAGCACAAGAGAATAGAAAGAGCCAAGAGGGCCGAAAATTTCAGATAAGTCCTTCTCCACAAGGGAGAGTTACGTTTTGAAATGAGATCTTATGATCTCTATTTATACAAAAATTAGCCAACATGGCTTGTCCACAAAATAGGGAGTAAAACACAAGATTAGGGGTCAACAACCCTAATCTTTCCCCCTTAACACAATAATATTAAACAATTCACTTAAAATTTCATCTTTTGCACAAATTAAACCCTAATTAAGGATGACATCACCCCTTTAGGTGATGTTTTTCCACTTTGAGGAGGTCATTGGTGTTGGAGAAAGATGGAAGGTCCTCCCAAGGTCATGTGTCAAGAATATAGATGATCTATTCTTGGTGAAAACTCTCTTCTCCTCAAAACTTCCAAGTGCAAGTGAGTGGCACCTCACCACCAAGCCTAAACCCCCAATACCATGACGTCATGCTTCAAAGTAGGACGTTTTTCCCCTCCTGGGAAAATCGTTTGGTAGGTAATGGATAGGCTAGGTCATCCATGTCATCATCAAGGCCGTCCAAGTCATCTCTCTCTCATCTGTCATGTGGGCCCCTGACATCCAACCTGTGGGCTTGTAGCCCCATGGAAGCCCAAGCTAAGCTTGTTCTCCAAAAATTGTCCACCGGCTAGGTCCTGCAAAAACAAATGGACACACCCTCCAAGGATCTCAAGTCATAACATCATGAAAGTGGATCCAATCAATAAACAAGCCATCTAAGCATGTGCATCAAAGATTACTATAGCAAACAATTAACAATTCAAAGACACTACACAATTTTTCAAGACTCAAGCTTAAGTATGGGAGGGTTGACGAGGTATCCTATTGGGTTGATCTTTCCCTATGTCAAGGAGAGCCTTTAAGAAGTCCCTCTCTAATCCATGTAGAGTGTATGAGGTGGATGGGGTCAAGACTCAATGGGAAAAGGGTTCATGTCATACTAGGGGTTGTAGTGTCTCATTCATGGGTGCCTTTGTAGAGGGTGTGTGGTACCTTCGTCCGCAATGCACTTTTATCTTTCTTTATTTATATTTTCTTTAGCACAAGGAGAGGTTGAAGGTCACTGCCTTGGCGTGGTGACCAGATGGTGGCAATGTCACCCACAAATACCTAATGGAAATGAAGGTTGGCTCGTGATGAGACCCCCTTTCTCTCAGCCATGCAATTGAGAGTCACTGCCCTGGTTTGGTGACCAGATAATGACATTGAGGTACCACTAGATATCCATGGACGTGATAGGTCGGATCGTGATGAAACCTCCTATCCTTCAATCTACTTTTCAGGCATTTCTTTGTGATATTATGGGTCCCCTTTCATTCAAAGATAAGTGTTTTATTGCTTTCTTGGGTGATCCTTGGGCGAAGCATATGGAAGGTTCATATATGGATTTTATCTTTTACCCAACACCAACCCCTCTGGGCCTTTAGCCCCTTCTTCCCATAGAATGAGGGACAATCCCTTCTTCCCATATAATGAGGGACAACCCCTTCTTGGGTCAATACACCCTAAAATCCAAAGAGATAAGGAAATGGAGGAGAATAATGATGGGAAATGGTAAGTATGGTCGGGAATGGTACGATGGCTCATTAAGGGATTTCCCAGCAACAAACCCATTCCCAAAGAAGACCACTTACTAGGGAACACTGTCAACCACCAAGGAGAAGCAAGGCAAAAGGCATAATGTCTAAGCACATATCATGAAATATAGAGTAACCTAAGATACAACATAATCAAATGGCTTAGGTATTGAAATGATGCTCACCATAATACTAACGTGTACCTCATGGAGCAAGGCCCACTGCCTTTCGGAAGCCAACTGGTGTGGTGGATGCCATCTCTAAACTTGTGACCATCTGTGGTGGTGAGTGGGTTTTCCGTCTGTGCAAATGGTACTACTGGTCATGTAATCTCTCGACACTCCTTATATGCAACTTGAGGGCCTCGAGACATCATCTCCTTAGCTATCCACAAAATGGGGATAACACCTCCAAAATACAACAGAAAGAAGAAGATATAGGCTTCCAAAATCCTCCCCAAGTTGAATACCAAAGGTCTCCAAGACCCAACTCTTTCCCTTGTTGTAAGTGTTTATCTTCTCTAGCAAAATGCGCCCTCACTGGCTGTAGCAAGCTAAGATTTCGGCCTCCTTGAAGATGACCACCAAAATCTATGAAAATATTGTCAAAATGTAGATTGGGCGATAGAGAACTCCTGTTATGAATCTCCTAGCTGTTGGAAGTGATCTCACACTCCAAGTCACTAGATCCACTATGAACAATGTGCCCTCCTGAAGTGAAATACGCCCCACTAGATAATAGAAGGGATATGTCGAAGAATACCCTCATACACTAATGTAAAAAGGCTCTAGGGTGGTAAAAACCACTCTTGTAATGATTTCTACTAAAGATCTAGCCTCCATAAGGAAAATTGAACCTGTTCTCCTCAACTGGTGTGCCCAACCTGCTGAAAACCCTCACTGGTGTGCCCCCTTGTCAAAAATGATGGTTGAAGTAGTTATGAACTGATGTAGAATGGTAAGTGTTAACATTAATTCTTGTTAAGAGGGGTGGGTTGCTTTCTCTCCTTTGAGCCCGTAGCTCGAGCTACGAAGAAGAAGGCCTAAAGTCCAGCAAGGGCATTTTATTCAAAGGGCGCAGTCATGAGCGCCAAGCGCAGCACGCAGAAGAAGTCCTTTTCGGGTTTAAAATCAAGCGGGCATTTTGTCTTCAACGGCAAGGATTCATCGACGGAGCAGAGCTATACCCGTATCACCATCTCGCGTCTCGGGATTTCGTAAGGGGAGAATGCCAAAGTTCGACACTCCGACTCACGAGATCGCGAGTTGCGAGAGGTGCTAGTACTTGAGCTCTGGCCGACGGTTACGTGTAGAGATAGTTGACAAGGAAAGGAGCCAAACCCGTATCGCCATCTCGGGTATCGGGAGTTTGGAAAAGAGGAGCCAAGGGTCTTCGACCCACAAACTCGCGAGTCACAAAATGAAAAATAGATTTTAATGTTGGGCCCACGATCCTAGGGATAGAGTTGTTCAAATGGTGAAATAATTGTGGCCATCAGTCTTTAAAAGCCAATCCAACCATTGATCACGGAGCAATCTCAGTTGTCCATCCAAGGGGACATGTGGTGTGCGATTAGGCCCTATCGCCTCTTCGCGCATTGCGACTTTGGAGGACGAGGATAAACCTCCTCCTAGCCGCGAGACGCGAAGTGCCGAAGGCGTCCGGGATTTGGGTCCACAGTACCGCCGGATCAGGGCCGTCAGATCAAAGAGGGACACGTGGTGCGCGATTAGGCTCTATCGCCTCTTCGCACATCGCGACTTTGGAGAGAAAGGATTAGCTCCCTCCCATCCGCGAGACGCGAAGCGTCGAAAGTGCTCAGGAATTGGGCCCACGTTCTTGGTGCCCGGTCATAGAGGAACATGCCTGCGGAAAAGACGCTAGCGCGCACCATATGATAAGACCGGTCCCAAAACACCGACATCATCGCAGCCGTCCATCGAAAGGGACGTGTGGCGCCCGATCAAGCCATGTCGACATTTCGCCTATCGTGACTTTGAAGCACAAGGAGCAGCCTCCTCCTATCCACAAAACGCGAGATGCCGAAGGCGTTCAGGACTCGGGCCCACAGTATTACCGAAAGATCACAGCCGTCCATCCAAAGGGACGTGTGGCGCCCGATCAGGCCATGTCGGCATTTTGCCCATCGCGACTTTGAAGAGCAAGGATCAGCTCCTTCCTAACCCCGAACCCTGAAGCGCCGAAAGCGCCTTTGAGGATAAGCGCAGGGTCACAGCCCATGGTCACCTGGGGAAATAGAAAGAGTTGTGCGAAAGGGCCAAAAGAGCCAGGTTTAGTTGCAGAAGGGATTGCCGCGATCTCCAGGTGCCAGTCCGACTCGGTCTCAACCCTGGTTCCTGCTAGAAGTAAATGAAGGTGGGAGGAGGTGNAACCTCTCCTCATTCATTAATTGTAAGGTATGGAGGATCCGGCAGGTAGTCTTCCCGAGATGGTCCTGTGTGCTGGTTTTTCTCAAAGAAGCAATGTCGAGTCCTCGACTGACCAGAGAAGTCTGCACACGCTAACTCAACATTTAATGGCTCATCTACCCCCTTGCAAGAGCCATGCACAGTTAAGGTGGCATCTGACGAAATAATTTCGTCTGAGTTTGACCGAAGGGATGCCACGCCTTGGAGGTCCGAGCACGCCTCTGTTGGGCGAATTTTTTTGAGTATATGTACTCAGTTTTTGTATTTTTGAAAGTATCAATGGTAGAGAAAAGCTCCTGATTGTAAAGTTTTAACAGAGGCTCTAGTTCTCTGGTTATGTATCTATATATGAGATTTCTTGTTTTATAACAGACAACTTTCCTATCCCATCTAGTTTCATCTCATACTG
>JASDQU010224580.1:2680-13040 GCA_032191745.1 Picea mariana | reverse complement strand
CATGTATTGATAAAATAGACTAAAGCTAATTTAAATCAATTCATAATCAATTAATCAATGAATATGAAGATATTATAATGAAAATAAAACCATTATACTCACAGGACAAAAGCCATTAAGCAATCTCGAATTTCATATTCTTCTTCGAGAATACTCGTCCATTCTCTCAAAATTCCAACCATCCGTTATTCCATTTGAAAAGAAAAAGTTACAAAATAAATAATATACAAAAAAGAAAGGATCAAAATACTCCTCTCTCAATTTCTTCAATCCCTTGGCTCTGAACTTTCTCATATATTTATACAATGAATGAACAGTCTGGGCGTCATTAATAATTTCTTCCACCTAAAATTTGCCTCACAAGAGATGCCAATATCTCTCAAATCGTGCATTTTTTTGAGAAAATTCCCACTTGTAAGCTAAAATGGGTCTATTTTGGAAATGCATTTTCAACCGTTTCATCAGATTCCTCACGGTTTGGCTGCAATCAGTCCTGCAAAATCATCTATCTGTTCTTGATGCATTTCCAAATTTTATTTGTTGTTGCTCATAAATTTATTTGCAGCAATCCAATATTATTTTTGGATCAATCATATTGAACGTATTTAGATAATAAAATCAAGCCATGATCAGATCCATACCAAATAACTGATAATAGAAACTTGTGAAACAGAAAGAAACCTAAATTAATAACCTAAAAATTGTGAATAAAACAAAATCTAGAACAATAAAATTAAAATGAATTTAAACTAACTATAAGTTATAAAGAAACATTGTTTATATTTTCCACTCAAATATGATCTTAAAATTCTAGAAGATTCAAGTTGATGGAGAGGAGAATAATATTAATTTTGGGTTTTCACAAAATCAAACAAATGACAAATACTTCTTTTTTTATTATTATTTTTATTTTGAAATGAGATGCAAAATGAAAAAAAAAATTAATTAATTAATCCCACCAAATGATTTTGTGAAAATGAGAAACCAACCAAGATATTATTTGATGAAGTATTGACCCCGTTATTCAAAATAGTCAAACTTGCTAATGAGAAAAAGAATGAACACATAATCATAATTTAAACAAAAGTAAACAGTTGATAAAAATTAACGTTTTTGTTTAAATTGAGATTTCTATGCTCGTTTCTAAATTTTGACATATACTCTTGTAATGAATGTCTCATACTATAGTGAATGTATTAAGTTTGTTTCAAAGAAATCCAACGTATGAAACTATTTGAAAAGGTTGATTCTGTAGATCATTATAATTATCAAGATTCTAATGGGGGCCCTTTAAATTTTGTAAAAATTTAGAGGGAGTTGTTGGGGCCCAACACATGCCCTAAAAACCCTCCATGGAAAAAGAGAAAAAAAATGGCAGAGTAGATGATTCTATCAATTTGTTGCTTGAGAAATCTCTCACGCGAGAGAGAGACGAAATGATGGAGAATTTTTTCCACATCCTTCAACGCCTTCTGATAACAACATACACATATTCATCAAACAACCACTTTGAAAACACCTCTCATTTCAAGGTACAAGTTAATTTTGACATTCCCATATGTGAAGGTCAGATAGATGCGGATGCCCTAGACAAATGGTTAAATCTGCTAGAAGGTTATTTCTCTGTTCACCATTTTTTCGACAGGGAAAATATCACCTTCACACTCCTTAAAGCTCTCCCCCATGTCAAACATTGGTGGGAAACTTACTGGGAGCAAAGTTCCACAGAAGATTATGGAATATATGGGGCCGATCCCACTTGGGATTTTTTTTGTGGACACGATAAATGAACAATATTTCCTTATTGGCAACTATGAGGACCAATATATGAGATGGACCACACTGTGGCAAGAGAGGGGCCAAGCAGTTTTAGAGTTCACCAATACCTTCCATACCTTGCGCACCAAGCTGGGTATCAAAGACTTCGAACAACATTTGGTTTTGAAATACCGTGGGGATCTACACAAATACATCCAAACTGAAATTGATTTTCTAGACATCTCATCACTCCGTGTTTCTTATCGATATGCTGTTAAAATAGAGTAGAAATTTAAGCACCAGAACAAACAAGAGTTCGGATTTGCAAATCCGCAACAACCAAAGTATGATGAAGACGACCCTAATAAACAATCTCTTGAAAACCAGTCCAAGACACAGGAAAAGAAGGGTCATGAGAAGACGAAGAAGGACACCGAAAAATGGTGTGATTTTCACAAAATCTCTTGTCGCAAGACCGATGAATGTCACTCAAAATAGTCATTGGTGGATGAGATCAAAGAGAAGGAGCCGAACCATGTTTCAGAATCTGATTCAGAAAATACTGACGGAAGACAGATCATCAACGCAGACCCCACTGCTATTGTCACGACCATAACAATTCAACCAGAAGAACCAACAGATCTTGAACAGGGAGAGTTCCTTTTTCATTCACAGATGTGGGTTAAGGGGACCTTGTTGTATTTTATTGTTGATAGCGGAAGCCATAATAACCTCATCTCAGCAGAGGTCGTCAAACAATTAGGATTGTCGACAACATCACACCCACAACCATACAACATTGGGTGGCTTCTCCAGGGACGAGATCTCTGTGTCAGCCAACAATTTCGATTGTAATAGCTCATCCAACTCTTCAAGGATGATGTATTATGTGATGTTTCCCCACTGGATGTCTGTGATGTTCTCTTGGGCCATCCATATATGTGGAAGCACCATGCTATCTATGAGTCTCGACCCCGTAGTGTCATTGTTACTCTGGGGGCCATCTCTATAGGATACCAGAGGTGGTTTCGACTACTGTCCCACCTAAACAGTGCTGCAAGGTAGTATCTCATACTACAAAATTCAGCTTCTTCACAATCTATTCAAAAGGTGAACAAAAGGATACTGCAACCACTACAACCTTGGACCAAGCACCTTTTGTCCAACAGAAGCAGGTCGAAAAGACTGTAACAAAGTGCAAAGATTCATTCTACACACAGACATCTCATGTATCCAGACTGGTTAAAAATGTCCAACCCTTCCAGCCACAGGTTTGTGACAACCTTCAAAAAGCTAAGCATTGCAACTTCTCCAACAAGGCAAACAACTCATCAAGATGAAAATTCAACAAACTCTTTTCCCTCTCCCCCGGGCACTCAACGCAATGGATACCATTGCTCCCTAAGGAGGGAGGATTGATCCAGGTGGATATCGGTGGCCACCCACCTTTTGCAACTCACTCAAAATAGTTTTATGACAATTTTGGTAATTTACTATTTTTAGCAGTTTTTAACTTTCGGGGCCATTTTGAGGGATTAATTGAAGGTTTTTCGAGATCGAGCTTCTCAATGATAGACGAAGGCCCTTATTGAGCCCCTAAAATGAATCTCATCTAAGATACCTTTCCAATGAGCTATCGTGCCCCAAATGAAGGTCGTATGCCAAAGTTACGCCCCCGAGAAGTTGATACATCAAACTACCCAAAACGGGGTCCACAAAATTGTTGGCTTTTCATCTTCCGGGGTTAGGGTTTTGGATTTTATTTATTATAAAAAGGCCTTTGGAGACTCATTGTAAAATCATCTTCTTGCGAATGCAAGTAACGAGCACATCTCTTCTCAGAGATAAGCTTCCACCATTCTAGCGAGTCTTTCACTTTGTATTTTTACAGTCTTTGTACATTTTCGCTCATTAATAGAAAATTGTGTATTACTGTATCTCTATGTTTATGGTTGCATATCTGATATATTTCTGTTATATTATTGGATATCTGAGATATCTCTATAATTTGCTTCATTATATCTGTGCTCTCATTTCATGCCAAAAATAATCCAGATCACCAAGCTATTTGGATATGATTATGAGATCATTTACAATAAGGGAAAATAAAATGTGGTTGCGGACACTCTTTCCAAGAAGTATGAAGAAAAATGGTCCCTATTTTCTCTCTCCTTCATGGTACCATATTAGCTCCAAGCTGTTTTCCAAGAATGGCTGCAAGACCCCAAAATTTCTCATCTAATCCAACAATTGAAACACCATTCTCAAGCTTCTCCAAGGTACTCTTGGAAAAATAAATAGCTTTGCTACAAAGGCCGTTTTTATTTAATAAAACAATCACAACTTAAATCCACAATGCTTTCTGAGCTTCATGCTTCACCCACAGTGGGGCATTGACGGTTTACCAAAACCTACGAACGAGTAAAATGTTCTTTTTTTTGGGACGGTATGAAACATGACATCTGCACCTTTGTGGTTGAATGTGATACCTGCCAACACAATAAGGGAGAAACATTCAAATCCCCAAGAACAATCCAACTACTTATGATTCCACCTACTATTTAGAGGGATATTTCTATGGATTTCATTGTTGGCTTACCTAAATCGAGAAATAAGCCAATCATCATGGTGGTAGTATATCATCTTTCCAAATATGCTTATTTCTGTGCTCTTCAACACATGTTCACCACATCCACAATGGCTCAAATTTTTATGGATACTATATTCAAACTTCATGGTATGCCTCATTCTATTGTCTCTGACTGACACCTAACTTTCACTAGTGAATTTTGGCAATAATTGTTCAGCATCCAGGGAACCCAATTGCATCTCAGCACAACCTATCATCCCCAGACTGATGGCCAAATAAAATTTGTCAACAAGTGTTTGGAAACATATTTGTAGTGTTTTTCATTCGATTGAAAAAATTAGTGGGCTCAATGGTTACTCTTATCTGAATGGTGGTGCAACACATCTTACCATACTTCCACTCACATGACTCCTTTTGAAACAGTGTATGGGAAAAATCCACCATTGGTTCTCTCATACATGCCATGTGTCTAAAAGGTTCAGGAGGTTGATAACAATATTAAATTCCAAGAGGTTGTTCTCCGTACCCTCAAATAAAATTTGGCCATGGCTTAGAATCACATGAAGCAACAAGCAGACCAGGGTTGTTCTGAACGCCAATTTGCTGAAGGGGACTAGATATTTCTTCGTCTACAACCTTATAAGCATACTTCACTCAAAGTTGAACACTGTCAGAAAATTACTCCCAATTTTATGGTCCTTATACCATTCTCAAGTGAGTGGGGCCCATGGCCAACCAATTATCTCTTCCTAGTCATTCCAAGCTCCATCTTGTTTTTCATGTCTCATGCTTAAAGAAAGTGACTGGAACTAAGTGCCACACTCAAACTCGTCTCCCTGAGTTGGATGAAGAAGGTTCCATTTGGTTGCAACTACAAGCAGTCTTGGAACAACACAAGTGTCGTCTTCGTCAGTGCACCATCAAGGAAGTGTTAGTTCAGTGGAAATATATGACTCCAGAAAATGCCACCTGGGAGCCGACCACCATTCTGCAACAATTTCCTCATCTCAAGCCTTGAGGACAAGGTTTTTCTTCAAGGTGGAGAGCATGTTAGGGACCTAACCTCCCCAACCCATCATGTAGGTAGAATAATATATTTTCCATGTAATAAAGGTTGCCATTAGTTAATAAGGCCTATTTAATAATGTAAAGAAGTCTAATGTAAGAAGATTTAATAAAAGCTTCCACTTCTAGAAATATATTCCTATAGAATGTTATTTAGAATATAGAATTAGTATAAATAAGAGTAGGAGGCATGAAAAATCATTGTCTTGAGAATTATTGTAATAGAGTGTTGCTCTGCTGGAGGTTTCCCCTTTGAAGAGGTAAGTGAACATTGCTTCCTATCAATAAAGGTATAATTTTTGGTGTTGTGGTTCTCTACATTTTGTTGTTCCACTAGTATTTTCTACAATATTTCTTTTTTATTCTTATTATAATACATCTGGTACCTAAAAATGCACCCTCCTCATATGATTACGAAAATATGCTCTTTCCTAGGGAAGTGTAATTCGATGGTTTCTTGTTGATTTCCCTGACCATTCTTGTGCTTTGAATTCCCTTCTAACGAATGATTCCACCTTTTCCTAGAAAGAATAAACTCAATAATGATTTTAGAATATCAAAGAGATGTTGGTTTCTCCTCCCATCAATGATCACCCACTAGTATTGTACACCTCAATGACCCTAGACCTCAATGGGGGATGTTTTTCTAAAAAGCTAGAAAATGATTAAGTATTTATTATTATAAGTAGCACATTCTTCCCCTATGAGGTCAGGTACTCTGAGGTTGAGAAGGAGATCCTATCTCTACTCTTTGTCACCAATAATATTTGACATTACATCCTCAATCCAACAACATGTGATATTGTTCAACAAAGTCTTCTTTGCTATCTCCTCAACAAGATGGAACTCTCCACCAACTACATGGGTCAATGAGTCCTTCTTTTGAAGGAATTTGATCTCAAGTTCATTAACTAAAAGTTTAAAAGAGGATGATCTCAATTACGCAACTTGTTGTTGCCCCCCTTCCCTCATCTTTGATTGATCGAATAGATGATACTTTTATGAATGAATCAATTTTACACATTGAAGAATAAACCATCCATGCTCATGAGTGGTACAATAATGTGGTCCTATATCTATTGTTAGGATTACACTGATGATACTACTCCCCAAGAAAAGTGTTGAATCCACATCACATTCTCACATTATTTCATAGTTGGGGGAACCTTTCACAAGATTTCTTTCATGGGCATCCTCCTTTATTGTCTAGGTCCTGAAAGAGTAGAAGCCTCCCTTTAAGAGTGCCATCAAGGTGTATATGTTGGTCATTACATGGGACATGCTACTTCCTGAAAGATCATTTGAGTTGGTACTATTAGATCACATTGGTATGCTACTCTTTTGGCTTCTTTTGTAGTTAACCCTAATGCCAAACACATTCCAATGAGATTCACATATCTACCATGTCATTACAGTACTTGTCACCACACTCGTTGTTTGTGACATGGGGTATAGATCTCATTAGAAGCATTAACCATTCATAATTAGAGAAACAAACCTTTATATTGACCACTATTGATTACTTTATAAAGTAGGTTGAGATCATACCTTTCTATAATGGAAAGAAAAGGGAAAGAGGGAAAGAGGCAATGATGCCAAGGAAGACTTAGAAAAGTCAAGGGGTAAGAGGTGGAAACACTAGGTCAGGAATAACAAGGGAAATATGTGAGAGACATAAATTTTGGGGAAAGAAAAGCAAATGCAACAAGTGAGAGTTGAAAATGTTAGCTCATGACTAGCAAAGGAAAGAGGTGAGAGGTAACAACACTAGGTCAAGAATAGATAAGGTGAGAGGAAAAAATGCTTGGTTAAGATTAGTGAAGGAAAGTGACAAGAGACATTAATGATAACTAAGGACTAGTGAAGCCAAGAGGTAAGAGGAAAGGGACATTGTGGAAGAAACCTCATAGCTGTAGTCTATGGGATGTGACAACCAAGAGCAATGTATCAGAGGTGATGACTAGTCCCATCTAAGAAGAATCATCTTGAGACGATCCGTACTTGAGATAATGACTTAGATGGAGCCAATCATTGGTAAGGAGACTAAGAACAGAGACAACCAAAAGAGGAAATGAGAAAAAAAAGAGGATTAAGAAGAAAGGAGGTTGCATCGAGTAAATTGGGGTAGGAGAGGCAGAGAAATATGAGAGAGCAAGGAAGAACAAAAAGGAGAAGGGGGGGAACTATTGATTTATCAAAGAATACTTCCAAAAACAATCCCAAGTTGGCCTCACACAAGGGCGGGCCTCATTCAAATTGGTAAACCATATTATAATATGGAGACATCCCGAGGCTAGTATAACCTCAACCTATTGGAAAAATGATATGAATAAATTGATAGGTTTTACTTGATTGTCTAAAAGGTAAGAACACAAGAACAAGTGAGAGGAAGGATAGTAGAATCCATGAGAGTGTATAGAAAAGAATATCCCAAGCACATTATGGAAGGTGAATAAATATGGGAAAGGATCAAGGGGAGGATAAAATTGGTATGGTATGTTTAAGAATGCTCAAGACATTTTTGGAAAAGAAGTCAACCAATCTAGAAGAGGAGTTTGACCTGCTTAGGTGGGATTCAAAGGATAAATGAGAAGATGAATAAGCATGAAAGAAACTTTATTATTGCATGGAGGATACCAACAGACGTACCATAAGGAAAATAGAGAGTAGGACCCTACTATATTGAGTAAGTATTACCATTATGGAAGAACAAGAACTCACTTGTGAAGGTACAAGTAATGGCCATCATTACACCCAACCAAGGTTGACCCAGGAGGATATTTTACTCCAAGTCTCCTAGGAATGTTGAAAAATGGGTGTCCACTCTCTTTAGCTTGAGAGTCAAAGTGATTGTGACAAATTTGAGAGGTATGGACTCATATTTGTTGAATTCCTTAAGGGTCCAGGGGTAAGTAGAGAAGTAGTTAGCACCTAGGACATCATAAAGAAGAGATGATATGATATTAATGGAATATTTGGGATCAATGATGACTCATTTAATGTTGAATTCATTTTGAAATATCTCAATGAATAACATGTTGAATGCATTGGCCTTTAGTTATTTTGAAAAATAAATGTGAGATAGATCAAAAGAAAGAGAAGAGACCTAAACTAGGGGAAAAGTAGGAAAGGGCCTCGATCATACAATCCCTCTAGTTAGGGCATGCTTGGGTAATGTCCATGTAATACATGTTAAGACATGAGAGGACACAATATGGAATAGAGAAGCGAAATCAGAAGCAAGAGCCTACTACCTAGCATGGTTTACGTGAGGAGGAGTTCAGAGAACTTGGTAGGATCCTCCCATTGAGTTTGGGTGACATCTCTAATCTAGTGAGAAGGAAAGGTACCATTGACATTACTAAGGCTAAGGGTTTGATCTTGAGTAGGCTTATTATAGGATAGACTTCTCTAGTGAACTGAGAGTAAAGTATCAAGGTTAATGAAGTTAGGAAAATAATCATATGAAGGACGTGTGCTTTTTGGGCAAGAGACAATCACAACTCTACTCCATTATGTGGTGGCATCTAGGGAAAATCTATTGGTATGGATAATATTTGTGACTTTGGGAGAAAAATGGTTAGAATAAGGGTCAAAGAGAGATTTCTCCCTCTTCTTGAAAGATTTAGGAGGGGCCTCTTCTTCTTCTTCACAAGAAGAATTAGAGTTAGGTTCATAGGAAGCATTATTATTTTTCTTATAATACTTTATGGGGTCATGATCATGAATAAAGTGCTTATAGATCCTGAGTTTGCCATTGACATCGACATCGACAATGGTGATTTTATGTTTTGGAGGTGCATGCGTTTGGCCTTTGTTTACATTTAATTATAAGGTTTCTACATTCGTCTATGTTATGAGAATCATGCTTATTTTACATCACTTTTCAGTCATTGAGGTTAAAGGATTAGGTTTCTCATTTCCTTCATTTTCAAAGATGGTTTTATTTTTGGTTTTGGGTGGGTGCATGTTTGTCACCCTGTTTCCCATTACATTTATATTGGAGATTTGAGGCTTAGGTGTTTGTTGGGCCTCAACTAGCCTCAATTCCTCAAACTTGGGGACCTCCCATTAATTTTTATGAGCATCATCATTTAGGTTTGATATCTTTTGATTTGCATTCTTTTTTATGCTTTAATGTTTTGGGGGTTATGAATTCCTTATGAATTGCATGAATGCTTGGATGAAGATACTAATATATTTACTTGCTCCTTATGCTATTGAATGCACTATGTTCAATACTTTGCACCAAGTTATGAGAATGTTTGGGATCTTGTTCTAATATTGTCTCTATTGTCTCTAGGTTGATGACAAAGATTTAATGAATTTCAATTGTACTTTCAGTATTGGTTTTTGATTTATAGCATATAGATTGAAAGTGATTTTAACATGTTTTCATTTCTATTGAATGTGTAGGTTGTACAAACTTCAATGATAATAAAGGCAATAAGGAAGCAAGCCTACCACATTCCAATCAATGACCATTCAAAAAAGCCAAGGAGCTTGATGAAATTTACAAATGGAGAAGTGAGCAATGTTGCGCCTTCATGATATAAAGAAAATTATAATATATCATGTAAAGGGGATACAAGTGATGCATTTGGACCTATTCCATTGATGCATTTAACAAAGCAATATCATACATAGGTAGCTTCCAAGTTTGTGTCCAAAGTTTGACTGGTTTTAGTTTTGAAAGATCAATAATAAGTATGGTGGGATTGGTATGTGGAAGGTAAATGTTAAATAAAGGCTTGATCATGAGCATATAAATATAATCTCAACCTTATCAATGCTTCTTTTCATCATTCCTTGTCATTGAGGGGTTCTCAACTAAGTTTTAAGGAAAGATTGATGATTTGATGGTGTTTTCCCTTTAAGTGCATTTGGCATCCAGGGGAGACCTTCACCATGAAATACTAGTTTCTTATGTCATAATTTCAAATGCAT
>JASDQU010224579.1:0-17500 GCA_032191745.1 Picea mariana | reverse complement strand
GCGGCACCGATGGAAATGTCCTGAAATTGACTGGTTCCCCTCTCCTTGAGAGACCAATCAAAAAGTAGATATCCTCGATGGTAAGCACCAGTGATTGCCCCTCTAGCATGAAAGCCTCTACATCAGGGTGCTAATAGTCAACCAAGGCATTCAGTAGCGTCGATTGCGCCAACATAAATGGACACAGGAAGAACTTTAGCAAACCACATTGCATCAACGCGGCCACGGCATTTAGATCTCCCGCAACCAATTCACTAACTTCTTCATGCTCCCTTTCCCTCCAGTGGACATACATCCTACTAAAACAGCCAAGTTCAGGAGGGTGAGTGAGTGCTCTTTAGTTCTTTTTGTTTATAAAGGGATGTCCATGTGTGCTGTCTAGGTGACAGTCGTGTGTACATGTGGGAAGTTGTTACTCTGTATGAGTGTACACGCGGCCTGTCCAGAGACAGCTCGTGTGGACCTAGGGCCGACCTTTTAAAGGTCGACGCCCACCCAAAAAATGAAATGAAAAGAAAAAATAAAAAATTGAATAGCTAGATAGGGAATTTTGTACTTACTTGGTCCAGACGGAAGTTCGTTTTGTCCACTATAGCTTCCGGAATCACCGTTTCTATAAAAGGGGGTCTTTTGGCTCCAGAGTCAATTTTCAAATCAACAATGGTGATAATGAGCTGCCAGCTTCTATTTATATAATTTTTGGCCTCTTTTTGTCACTTTTTTGGCCTCCCTTATCATTTTCTTTATACCAAAAACCATTTAGAGTGATTCAAGAGTTATAGAGGAGGGATTTGATCGGGTATTGGGACATTTTTTTTGAGTAAATTTTGACGGTCCATGAAATTTTTTTTGACGATCAACTTGAGCATATAGGTTAGGTTTCTACCCTGATTTTTGTATCTCCTTGTATTTTTCATTCGCCATAGGATCGATCCCATCAGATTGTGACATGGAACCATATTCTCTACTTTAGAAGTGTCACAATTTGGTGGTAGATCTTACCGAAACATGGATTCCCTAGGTAGATCCTGGTTGCATTATGCCATTCATGCTGTCTCTAAAAGCATTGTAGGCTCGGGAGTCCTTATAGTCTTTCCTGAATATGAGTTTGAGCCTCATTTGCATGATTCTTCTTCACTCTTGACCTCACCCTCAGGACTCCCAAAAGATAACAGGTCTTCTTTTAAGCCCTTTTCAGACCCTCTAAATATGAAAAGATTGTCGAACAATCTTGTGGCCTTTCATGCTTGTTAAACTAAAATTTGAAGTCACGTCTATCCGGTGGTAGTTTACCCCTTTTTTGGTCCGAACGGTCAATTGTATGAACAAAGGTATACTCTATGGAACTTCATCTCTATAGAAGAGTACTCTCAGATATAATTTTATCCCTTTTTCGGGCCTAAGAGACTAAACTTACGAAGAAGGAACCCCAACGGAGTCCATAGTTAAGATCTTTTCAGACTCCCTAAAATTGAAAAGATTGTCGAGTGACCTTATTCTTTCACAGTCATTAAATTGGTCCAGAAGAACATTCTTGACGGAGTCCTTAGTTAAGCTTTTTTTAGACTCCTTAAAAATGAAAAAATAGCCGAGTGATCTTTTCCTTGTCACACTCGTTAAAATGGTTTTGAATTGACGTCTTATCGGTGCTAGTTTACCCCTTTTTCGAACCGGCTAGACTATATCCGAAAAAGGTACCCCTATAATATCATGTTTTTTCAAACTCTCTAAATATGAAAAGCCATTGAGCTTACCTTCTCTAGGATCGTTAAACTTACATTGAAGGACGTTACCATTGTGTGTTTTGTTAACCGCGTTTGCATACCTTATACGCCAGCCTTGTAACGGTTTTCTTCTGTGTCTTAACACCTTTGGCCCCGGAAGGATTTTTTCCGAGTATCATCCTACTAGAACATCAGTCTTGTCCTTATGCCTTGAGCTTGTATGTTTGCAACACTTGTTCCTCCTTTGTAACGTAATATTCCTTTATTCTTTTTCCACAATTATTGAAATGAACAAAAAAAAAATCAAATATACCCCAAAAAGAGGAAGGGAAAAGTATTTTCTTTATTGGCAGCATAATGAGTCGCCCTTGGATAAAGCATATCTATCCGTTTGTTCATTAAACTATGGGATGTAGTATGACCTTAGGAATATTTTTCTCACTATATAGAGTTGTGTCCTCCACCATTTGGTTATCCTTCCAAACATATGGAGATTTTTCATTGCCTCCTACTTCGTAGACTTATGATTAATGCCATGCTGCCTAAGTCTCATCATTTTTCATGTTATTATCCAAGGGAATTTTGTCACCAAGCCTGAGTAGACCCCTCTGCAATACGTCTCTTGTCGTCATACCTGACCATCCTCAACATCCAATCAAGTCCTTGTTCAAAATCACTGAAGCCTTCAGTCTGATCTGTAAGATTACCAAGTCCATGACCGACGAGCTGTCAAAGACCTCGGGTAGTGCAGTCGTACACTCATATTACACTCCTACCTGAGTTTTGAAGATTTTGAAGTTGTTTCTTGAGCTCTGAAGATCTCATCTTTAGCCATCAGGCCGTATCAGCTTCTAGAAGGTGGATACTCTATATGTATATCTTTTCGATTTTGAGATGTAGCTCCGTTGTGTATTATTCGCAGCTACTCTTTATATAGTTATATGACATTGATCTACAGTGT
Source organism: Picea mariana (assembly GCA_032191745.1). NCBI lineage: Eukaryota > Viridiplantae > Streptophyta > Pinopsida > Pinales > Pinaceae > Picea > Picea mariana. Next base: position 14,815 of record JASDQU010224579.1, on the reverse strand, counting down.
ATTTGATTGGTAGCCATGATTCTATTTTATCCTGAGCATGGGTATGCCCACCTTGGTGAGACATTTTTTATTTTGTAGACAGCACCTCCCAGTTCTTGATCCTTGGGCTCAATCATTCGACACATTAGTAAAGATTGGTAATGTATTTCGGCCATCAGATTCTATTATGACCTCACACATTAGGGGGCATCTGTTATAACTCTAAATTGCACCACACATGCTTACCTGCCATCAAGCCAACTCATATCCCTTCTTTACCAAAGCACTGTTGAACAACTCTTTGAAAATCCTCTTTTATAAAGGCCCACATGCCCTACTCCATTACTGCATGCATGTACACACTGGCTGACCCAAAACAACCCACATGGACCGACAAAAGCATGAAAAAAGGAAAGTTTCCGATGGAACACAAAAGCTATGGGTGAGTTAACTGAAACTCCCGGCCATGCATGGCCAAGGGTTTGTCCAAATACCTAGCTCCTTCCAGCCTATAAAAGAAGGGGTAGGGGTCCCATTTGGAAGGGGAAAAATATAGCAAAGAAAATCTTCCCATTTGCGTATTCCCATTGTCCCAACCCTTTATCCTTTCCTGATGCCAAAGGAGATACAAAGCAAATCAGTTGGATGAAAGTAGAAGAGGATCCCAGGATCAAGTTCGCAGAGCGGTGGCCAGTCTCAACTTTTGTAAGTTGACTCATTCAAAGTAATAAAGAAAATGATTTTCCCGTCCCAATTCATGAACTTTTTATAGTTTGATTAGTATATGTTTGGATTTCTAACCCGTTAGTATATAAGTAAGATGCATGCATAGTTGTTGCTTGTCTTGTATGCAGGTCAGCTTTGGAAAGAGTATTGCGAACAAGTAATCAAGTACAACGGAGGATCGACATCAAACATCGAGAACGAGGTAGGTTGATCTTTCCTTGCATTTACTAAGAAAAGGGGATTTAAATCTAGGGATGAAGGTAGAAAGTAGTTTTTCTTTGGTCATATCTGCATGCAAAGTCTGAACTCTATTTTCTAGTCCGTAGGGAGATTTCCCTCACAACAGGCTCTCTGGGATTAGTTTGTCTAAAATTATTTTACAATATCCTACTCAAATCCAATGGGTCTACTGACTGTACCATTGGTTTCAAAATACATAAAATCCTCAAAAATGACTATTAGAACTCTGAAAATAGACCATGGCTCATCTAGGCATGACCTCTTCTACCGGTAGCCTTGAGATTCCCTAAGATTCCTTATGGAAAAAACACTTGTAAAAGTCCTCAAATACCTCTGAAAACTATTCCAATGTGTTCAGAGCATATGAATTAGTCAAGAATGGCTATTCAGTCACTGAAAATGGACTTGGGCTCATCTGAGCATAGCCTCCTTCAATCGTGGCCCTAAGATCCCTAGAGCTCTTTGAAAATTCCCTGTAGAAAAACCTACAATATAAGTCTCCAAATTTCCTTGAAAACTATTCCAATGGATTCAGAACATCCAAAAACCCCTAGCTGGGCTTTTTCGGCATCTCATTTGGCCAAAAAATGAAGAAGATAGGCCTCTTGCCATTTTCCTCCTTCAAGCTTCTTGTCTCTAGTTCGCCAATTCGCACCTCCTCTGAGAGTAACCTGGCTTCTGGGCATTTCCTATTCCTAAACCCAGCACACACGCATGTACCTACAAAATTCACAAAATTGTTCCATCGTTAGCGAACTAAGCCCCCAAATCATGGAGGTGTTGGGCGCATGGGGGGCATATGGCCACGTCCCAATGCATAAAAAGGTCTTCGTTGCATGGTTGAACGTGAGATTGACAAGTGTACAGGTGCATGGTATAGGATCATTTGAAAAATGCACACAGAAAATATGTGTTCAGGTCATATGGGTGTCACATAGAAATGGGGCTGGGGCTAAGCTCCAGCCTGGACCCTACACCAAACTATTATATGGTAAGAAACATATGGCAGGCGCACCAGTTGGGTGGCCTTTTCTAGAGATCTGCACTGGTGGAGGTCCAGGGTTTGATGCCCATGGACTCCACAAAATTTTATCATACCAAAATGGGGTGCCACGTGGCAACCCACACCTAGGCCACGTGGCACCACTCTATTGACCAATAAAATGCCAACTATATGCCATGTGTCAAAATCGGGTTCATCCATGTGTTCTACCAAAATTTCCAACTCAACATATTTCCACGTCAGCTTGACATGTCACCTTCCATGTCATTTGTACAGCCCTGTCATATCATCTATATGGACTTTACACTCAACAATTTTTTCCCTATTTGGCAAATTGAACAGAACGCGATATCTCACTCATCTGATGTCCATTTGAAACCGTTCAAAGTGCATTGGGTTCAAGACGATGCAACCTATGCCCCTATTAGTTTTGAAGCGATTATGAACACTTTCATTGTTGGGCTAAAATTTGACCCCTGGTCTAGATTCTGATCACACCTTCCCACTGAAAGGCTTTTGGACCCACAAAAGCTAATGATTATTTTCCTGAGCTTCAATACTCTTCTACTCCCAAGTTCTATCAACTGATTCTACATGAAAAATTCCTTTTGGAAATCACCTGGGTACCTTGACATGCCTTGCACTACAACTGGCTATGTCCCTCAACCATTGTTCTATGGCTGTTGTTGACCCATTGTTCTCTTTGTTTTTGGAAAGATTTCAGCCTTCCCATTGAGAATCAACTCCCTCTCATGAAGTCTTTGGCATCAACACTATCCACTCTACAATGGCTGCAAAAAACTTTCCCGCGACACCTTATCACAAACCAAGAAAACCATCAATCTTGAAAACAAATTTTATACAAGACTGAAAATGATGCCAACAAAGTCTTTTTGCTCTTTAAGAAATATCAGTCGCATCTTGTACTTCATCAAAGTACATGGAATTTTCTTGCATCTTGGTGTACTCAATATCGACTTCAAGCCGACAAACACCATCGACTAAACATAAGTCGAAAAACATGATCGACCCAACATAGTCATCAAGATAAAATTGACACAAGTAAAGACTCATTTGAAACATATCAATATTCCCAATGACAAGTCGACATTCATGATACACAACCATGTTACAATCATGAGTCAGTCATAATGAACTATCACAAATTTCATTTTTTACACATACAAAATCACATGCATGTGCATATCTCTTCAACTCTCCTTCAAGTACAAACATAAGTACATAAGCCCAAAACATGTGGGTACATAAGAGCTAAAATGAAAAACATATATGGCTACAATAAGTGAGTATCATACCCATCGTTTACACCCTCCTAGTGAAGTTGTGCAACAACAAGAATGCCTTCAAAAGAATAGCATTCACATGCAAACTTACATCATACAAGTTGTGATAAACTGTTGCAACTTGTCATACTTTCAACATAAATGCATACATAAGGCTGAAATGTGCATCTACAAACAGAAAAATGCAAGCCTTACTTGTTCAAGAAATCTATCCATTTCTTACCAAGCCAATTCAATGGTGACTTTTTCTACTGAACATCCTCTTCTTGTGAATCATCTTGACTCACATCGATGATGGAATATCCTCTTCCATTATTTCCAGTCTCTTTATCCATCTACTTCTTGTGCTATGAATGGGTGGTTGGATGCAATGTCCAACATTGGTCAATGAGACGACCCCTCTTCTAGCAGTGAGTGCAAATCTTTGGCATCTTCTTTTCAAGTTTCCTTTTCTTGGAAAGTTTCCTGAATGTGGTCAATCTTTTCCAACATTTTGAAGCATGATGGTTATATAAACCGAAATATGTACTTGGACTTTTTCTTCCATTTTTATATGAAAATTTATCGTGCTTAACATCATCAAAAGCAATTGAATTACATGCAGAAATATACCTTGAACATTTACCTTTATCACCTTCTTGAGGAGGAGAATTTGAAGAGTTATTAGCTCTCTTTTGAAGACAAACAATAGTGTTCTTTTCCTCATGGCTGTCACAACTCTCTTGTTTCACACATTTGCATTCATCTTGAGCACACACTTTACATTCTTGAGGGTTTGAACTTGAAACAAAAGTCCTTGAACATTCACCTTTATCGCCTTGTTGAGGAGGCAAATTTGAAGAGTTACTAGCTCTCTTTTGAAGACCAACAAAAATGTTCTTGTCCTCATGGTTGTCACAAATCTCTTGTTTCCCACTGTTGCATTCATCTTGAACACAAACTTTTCATGCTTGAGGGATTGAACTTGCAACAGAAGTTGTTCTTGGAACTGTTTCCCTTGTTTCCTCAACTTTGGAATATGCTCCATCTTTCTGTTCATATCCAAGACCACAATACTTAGGCCTCTCCTCAACAACAATAGGCTCAACAATGACTTGTGCATGTTTGCCTGACCCTCTACCTTCATAAACCATTTTTAACAATAACTTGTACCCTATTCCTCTAGTGTGATTTTCAAAAACACCAAAGCATTCATATTGAGAGGAATTTGAAGAAAAACCAACATTACATACCTCATGTTTATGCATGTACTTGGTAAGGGTTTCCTTTTCATCATGGAGTTGAGTCTCCATCTCATGCAACTTTTCAAGAAGATGGTGCTTCTCCTCCTTCATGGCCATCAACTTCTCTTGAAGGACAATGCTCTCTTTCCTATCTTCCAACATCTCTTGCGCCATATATCTCATGGTTACAAGCACCTTCAACATCTCTTTGTCAAAGAGCTTGGCTAATGAAGATGTATGAGAACTCTCATTGTTTGAAGCTTCCTCCATCCTTGCAAGATATCAAACTTCAACACAAAACTTGTACAATAATATCAACAGATAAATCTCTATATATCAATGGAAATCACATGAGAAAAACTATGCTCTGATACCACCTGATCTGAAAATAGGGGGCTAACTTGTTTTTCTATGCAAGTACCCTCTACTCCATTAAAATAAACTTCAGGACCTTGCTCAATGACTTAGTTGTGCAAGAGGATTTATGTGTCAAGTTAGGCTCCTTTTAGATGTTTATGTGTGAGGTTTTTAAAAGGTTAAATATGTTGTCTAAATAAATACAACAACAAACATAAGTTGTAGCAAATAATAACCAACAAAACTCACAACAATAACAACATGATAAAGGAGTTCACCCCCAACTAGGCTACATCTCTTTGAACCTCCATCAATGGACTAGGCTCTCTGGGATTAGTTTGTCTAAAATTATTTTACAAGTTGCTTCTCAAATCCAATGGGTTTATTGACTATACCATTGGGGTCAGAATACATAAAAACCCCAAAAATGACTATTAGAACTCTAAAAACAGACCATGGCTCATCTGGGCATGGCCTCTTCTACTAGTGGCCTTGAGCTTCCCTTAGATTCCTTATGGAAAAACCACTTATAAAAGTCCTCAAATACCTCTGAAACCTATTCCAATGTTTTCAGAGCATATGACTTAGTCAGGAATGACTATTTAGTCACTGAAAATGGACTTGGGCTCATCTGAGCATGGACTCCTTCAATGGTGGCCCTAAGCTCCCTAGAGCTCTCTGTAACTTCCATGTAGAAAAAACTATAATAGAAGTCTCCAAATTCCCTTGAAAACTATGCCAATGGATTCAGAACATCCAAAAACCCCTAGCTGGGCTTTTGTGGCACCTCATTTGGCCAAAAAATGAAGAAGATAGGCCTCCTGCCATTTTCCTCCTTCAAGCTTGTTGTCTCTAGTTTGCCAATTCGCACCTCCTATGAGAGTAACCTAGATTCTAGGCATTTCCCATGCCTAAGACTAGCACACCCATGCATGCCTGCAAAATGTGCAAAATTTTTCCACTGTTAGTGAACTAAGCCCCCGAATCACGGAGGTGTTGGGTGCATGGGCGCCATGTGGCCACGTCCCAACACATAAAAAGGGCTCTGTTGCATGATTAAACGTGAGCTTGACAAGTGTCCAGGTGCGTGGTAGAGGACCATTTGAAAAACGTGCACACAAAATATATGTGTTGAGGTCATATGGGTGGCGCATAGAAATGGGGGCTGGGGCTAAGCTCCATCTCAGACCCTGCGCCAAAACACAACACTTGGCAACTTTAAATAAAACTTAAACCATTATATGGTAAGAAACATATGGCAGGCGTATCAGTTGGGCGGCTTTCACCAAATATTTGCATCGGTGGAGGTCCAGGGTTCGACCTCCGTGGAATCCACAAAATTTTAGCATACCAAAACGGGGTGCCATGTGGTAGCCCATGCCTGGGCCACATGGCACCACTCTATTGACCAATAAAATGCCAACTATATGCCACTTGTCGAAATCCCATACTTCCACGTGTTCTTCCAACTCAACATATTGCCACATCATCTTGACACATCACCTACCATGTCAGTTGTACGTCCCTGCCATGTCAGTTGTACGGATTGTACAATCAACAATTTTTTTCCTATTTGGAAAATCGAACATAACACGATATCTCACAAATACGAAGTCTGTTAGAACTCGCCCGAAGTCTGTTTGAACCCATTCTGAACATTTTTTGCCAACAAATGTCCATAGCCCTGACAGAGTCACCCCGACGTCATAGACATTTCTCCGCTGCCAGTGAGGGTCCATAGCCCCGACAGATTTATCTGCATACCCTCTCATACTTTGCACTCATTTGATATAATTGATTTTATTTCGGCAGAATGCCTTGAGAAAGTGGGAGAGGAGGACGTCTGTTATTTGCAAAAATGAGATGGTTAAGGTGAAATTTTTCTAGCTCTGTCTTGAGGTAGATGTAGTCCTTTCTAGCTTACCATCTTTCCCTTTAGGTTTTACCAGACCACTAGGTGGACACTTCATCACTTTGCTAAGGTTGTTTATTTTCATAAGTTAGATACATAACTCCTTCAACACAACCACAATCCTCCCAACGCTTCTTGTCTTGTATGTAAGAACGAGTCAGGAAAAAACTTCATCATATCGCATGAACTAAGGTGAACCGATGCCTTTCTAAACACAAACGTAAAAAGCGTAGAAAGTACTATAACAAGAAAAAAACAAAAATTAAGAACTCCGCAATTAGCCTACCTAAAAAAAAAATAACATGGAAACTGACTTTTTTTTTAACAAAAATATTGTTTTAGGGCTTGGCAATTCACTGGGAGGGTGTCAGGTTCACCCCTCCGATTTTGCAACTGATAATTTCCTACCCTAATTTTCTCGGCTACCTAAAAAGGTCTGAGCCATAGATTCTGAAACTTTGAATGTTTTCCCTTCAGCTCATTTGCTCTGTCCCATTTTAGGACTAAGTCTCCTACTTCAAAATTCTTCTCTTTGGCCTTATGCTTATCAAACCACCTTTTAACTATCTACTAATGAGCTTTGAACTTTGATTTTTCTTTCTCCCTTTCTTCTTCCAGCACGAGAAGGGTATCAATTCTTTGTTGTATAACTGATGAGGGTTGTCCTCTAGAATCCCAAGCAAGCTGAAGAGATGGAAGATGCAACCCATTCGGGAGAATGGCTTCCTGTCCGTATACCAAAAAGTATGGGGAATTACCTATGGATTCCTTGGGTGTTACTCTATCAGCCCATAAGGAATTATGAAGTGGAATGTGCCAATTCCTCTGGTTTTCTGCAACTTTTTTCTTTAATATCCTCACTAGGTTCTTATTGGTTGATTCTGCCACTCCGTTCCCCTGTGGATAGTAGTTTGCAGAGTATTTGATTATGATTCCTTTGTCTAAATAAAACTATGTTAATAGGGTGGAAGAGAAGTAAGTGACATTATCAAAAACAAGGACAAAAGGCATACTAAACCTTGTAACCGGCTGTTGTTCTATGAATTGTATCACCACCTTTTCATTTACATGAGTCATAGGGATGGCCTTTGCCCACTTCGTGAAATAGTCTGTCGAATTCAGTATGTATCTATGTTGTTTTGAAGAACTCTGTGTAATTTATCCTATGATAACTAACCCCCATTGCTCAAATGGCCTAGATATGACCATAGGTTGGAGTGGGACAACTGCTCTCTTTTCCCTCCTCATTCTCATTTGAAAATTTTTACAGTTTCTAGCGTATGTGTGAGCATCCTTGAACATAGTATGCCAATAATAGCTAGCTCTCAGTATTTTGTGAGCGGTGGTGTTCCCTGCAAAATTTCCACCTACAAGACCATCATGGAGCTCTTTTAGAACATTTTCTACATTTCACGTTCGAGACATATTAAAATTACCCCATCATAATTAACATGGATGAGAACTGAATTTATAAAGCGATATTGTGTTGATTTTAACTTGAGAGCTCTCCTTTCGCTAGGGTTTAGGTTTTCTAGGCAAGTCCCATGCTGTAGGAGATAAGTTAGTTTCTCATACCAAGACTCCTTCCCTGGGGAGGCATATGAATCTTCACCACACCATAGTGCCAATTCATTCTCCCATCCAGGGTCTTCATTTACTTGGTCCCGGGCTTCAACTGTCAATTTACATAATCCTTGTCCCTTAACCAGTTTAACATGTTTTATATATTGATCAAATTATTGGACCACTACCAACTAGTTTCCTCTTCTTTCCCCCATCTCCTGTTGAGTGAATAGGGATCAAACTGTGGGATGAGGCACAATGACTTTGGTATGGTTATTTAGGATTTAAGATCTGAAGTGTTTCACTTCCTTGTAAATTGCATAAGCCTTCTTGTCTATAGCAGGGTAACTTAGTTCAGACACTTGGATATTATTTCTCATAAATGAGACTGAGGCCTCATTGTTTTCATCATCCTTTTGAGTCAATACTGCAGCTAACGACTCGTTGGAGGAAAAAGTGTAGAGGAAGAAATCCTTGCTAAAGTCCGGACTTCACAACACTGGAGCTTGAGATATTTCATCCTTAATATTGTTGAAATAAATTTTCCATTCATCATCCCACTTAAATTCATCATCTTTGCGGATCATGTTTTGCTGGGGTTTGATAGTTTCAGTGAAATCGAGGGTGAACTTTCTCACAAAATTGATTTTCCTAAAGGATTGCATAGAATTTTTGTTGTGGGGTAATGGAAGCTAAGTTATAGCCCTAATTCGTTCTGGGTCTATGCGAATTCATGCTCGAGATATAATATGACCTAGTAGTTTATCTTCCTCAACACCAAAGATAATTTTCTTATGGTTTAAGGATATACCATATTTCATACACCTTTCCAAAATCTAGGTAAGTGTTGGATGTGATCTTCTTTGTTCTTTGAATACACAGTCACCTAATCCAAATATAATACTACACATTTGTTGATTAGACTCAAAAATCTACGTCCATGTCCCTTTGGAAGGTTGCCCCTGCATTGATTAAACCAAAGGGCATGCATTTATAAGAAAAGGTTCCCCACTTGGTTTAGAAGGTAGTTTTCAAATGGTTTTTCTCTAAAACTAGAACTTGGTTGTAACTTGAAAAACCATTCAAGGGAGAAAAAATCCTAGAACCAGACACGCTCTGCAAGAGTTGCTCCATCAGTGGGACTGGGTAGTTTTCCTTTTCTGATGCTCTTTTGAGGTTCCTGAAATCCACACACAGACGAATATCCCCAGATTTTCTCTTGACAAGAACCAAATTTTCTACCCACGCCGAGTGTCTAACCTGAAAGATGATTTTAACATCTAGTATTTTTTTTAACTCTTGACACATGAGTGGTTCTAGATATGGGTGGTACTTCCAGATGTTTTGTTGGAAGGGTTTTACTCTGGGTTTTAAAGGGATTATGTGTTGAATGATACGAGTATCATAAGTTTTTAGATCTCAGTAGGACCATGCAAAAACATCTTGATATTCTTTGAAAAGTTTGAGATAGGCCTTCCTTTCTTCTTTAGATATTGTCTTACCAAGATTAATATTCTTAGGGTTCTTCGGGGTTTATAGATTAATGGTTTCATACATGGGATAGGAACTCCCAGTCTCTGCGTTTGTTGACCCTTTAAATCTTTCCCTTAAGTCAATTTTTTTTTCTAAATTGGCTACCCTTTAGGTATCGTGTTGGACCTCGATTTGTCAGTCGATTGATTTGTTTTAGGTTTTTGTGTATGGGGATCAGTTTCTAATAATTGGTCATGAAATATTTCATCGTCAATAACCAGATCTATGAAATTATCCTGATTAGTTAAAAAAATTATGATCTGTTCATCTCCTTCAAAGACCTTCCAATTAGAAATATTTTTGGTCACCGATGGTTTATAGAGTAGCTCTATAGTGAGCCGAGAGGCTTCATAGTCTTGTAGATGGGATAGCCTTGAGGTAGAAGTGATCAGAGAATCAATAAGAGTGTTCTTTATTCTGGGGATTGCTGTAATGTTGAAGGCTTCAAAATTTTCTATTAGTCTGTGCACTTTCGATTGATAATTCCTCAAGCGGGGAGAGTTGCAGTGTATAGTGTTCCTTACTTGTCTAACGATGATTTCAGAATCTCCTAAAACCTTTATTTATTTAACATTTAAGTCTATGGATTTCTTTATCCCTTGCACTATAGCTTCATACTTAGTGGTGTTGTTTGTGCATTCAAATTCTAGTCTACATGACAAGAAATTTTGTTTAACTTTCAGATCAATGAGGATACACCCCGCTCCAGAATATTCTTGCGATTTAGATCCATCAAAATATAAGGTCCAAATTTGTGAGATAAAACCATCAGTTTCTTTTTTCCTACCACTTTCCTCCTTTCCTCCTATATGCTCTGTGATTTTTAACACAGGTTCGTGACAAAAGAGGGTTTCCTCCGTCGCCTTCGGAAATTTTTATTGAAAAATCATTTTGGATTTTTGAGTAAGAGGAACATCATATGAGAGGGGGGAGAAATTCCCAAAATTGGAGTCGCAGGAATAATTTACTAGCATGGGGAAATATGTCGAAGAAGGTTCATTGAGGGTTTCTAGGTCAGTGGCACTATGTTTTAGATATCTTTCCCTATCGATCCTGATCATATTTGTGTGTCCCTTTAATGGAAACCAAAGGTGAGCCCAGTCTGTGCTAAAGTATATGTTTAAATTCTTTGACCAATATCGACTAAGTAATAATGAATAAGCTTCTAGGACATCTACAAAAATGATGTCAATCACTTGAACAAATTTTGGTTGTGTCACCATCCTGATCATGACATCCTTGAGTTCTCCCATAACTTTCACCTAGGTTCTGTCTAGTTGTATCACATGTTTATCACTTTTGAGAGGGACTGCGTTTAGTTTTTTGCATATAGACAATGGCATAACATTAGAGGATTCCCATGATTCAACCAAAAAATTGTGGAGGTTTCTGTTGAAGACTTCAAATGTCAAGAGGAATAGTGGGGATAAAGGCTTTCCCTCATCTTCAAAGCAAGTATTCACAATTGATTTATTTCTTAGATATGAGAGTGTTGGATTTTCTCCTTGGTCAGTTCTTGTTGTATGATTTTCTACTGAATTCAATGATTGTAACATAAAGTCCTTTTGCAGGGAGATTCTACACATGTCCATGAACGATATATTAGCCTTCATTTTTTTCAAATCTTCTACTATGTTGTATTCTAGATTGGGTGATTCTCAGGTATGGATATTTGAAGGATTTATTTAGGAGACACAACATTCTTTTAGGTGATCGACTATTTTTTTTCCTCTTGATGTGTGGGCCACAGTAAGGTGATTTGAGAATGATTGACCCCTACTTCACGTTTTCACAACCAAGACCTCTGCGGGTGGTTCTTGAACCTCAAATATATCATCGAAAGGCATTGGTAGGTCAGGGTCCCATATCAGCATGGTTGTTTCTTCTGGTGGATCAAATTCTTCATGATCAACAATATTCATAGCTGAGTCGCTTGATTTTTTGATAAGGGAAACCTCATTTAGAAACTGATTAGCCATCAAATTCATGTCATGCACCCATTGTGGGAAATCTATTTCAGAATGTTTCTCTTGGTGATAGGTACAGAAAGAGTCAGACGCTACATTTCCTAGATCGATGTTTAAGTTGGATGGGGGAGGTTCATTGCTTTGAATGGTGGATTTATTTTAAAAAAGGGTTTATAGGGCCTTTGATTTGGGTTTCCTTCCCCTACACTTATTTTCATGTCTATGATTTTGTTTGAAAACTTCTTTACCATGTGTTATAGGTATTTTATGTCTCCACTTCCTTTTTTGGGACCTTGTTCTGTTTGTTTCCCTGGGGGTCTGGTAAACAAGAGTCCTCTCCTGGGAGGAGGTTGAACTTTCTTATTAACTAACGAGACCTGGCCTTCTTTACATCCCTTCATTTAAAATTCTATTGTTTTGGCTTCCTCAACATTCTTAGCTAAGGTTTTTTTGGCAGCCCTCTTCACAAACATGGAAATGGAAGATGGGAATGCATTAGTGTATACTTCGATTTCCAGCTCATGAGTGGGTTTAGATTTGGGTTGAAATTTGTTTAGGATAGTGGTGAATCATGGATTAAAGTCTTTAACCTTGTCCTTTGAAATCATGGTGGTGGTGAACAACTCAGCCATCAAAGCTCTTGTAGTGGGTTCTTCTACAAATTTATCTAGAAAATCCTTTTGAAACTTCATCCAACTAGTTATAGACCTTACAGGAAAGTTAAAATACCACGTGGAGGCCAAATTTTCAAAATTATAGGGGACAATCCTGCATATTACGTCTTCATGTTGGACATTCATTAGTCTAATAGCTAGTATTAATTTTTTGATATGGTCTTCGGGAAATCCTAAGGTTTCAGGGTCAAATTTAGGGAGTAACTTTTCTGGATGTCGAGGAAAGTTATGTACTCATCCAGGGACTGCCAGAGAATCTATGGCCAACCATGGTTGATTATTCTGAGGTGGGTTTCCCCTTTATTCATTATTCTCGTTGTTATCTTCCATGTCGTCTGACTCCAAAACTAAGCGTTCTGAGTTAAACCATTCCTTGTCAGAAAAATCATCAGGCTCAGAACAATTACCAGCTGGTGTTTCGAGGATTAGATTAAGGGGATGTTTGATTTAGATAAGGGATAAATATACCATGTCTTCTACTGTGTGAACAAAAACCTAGTCGAGGGTGTCAACCAATGGTCTACTTACTTGTTTTCTTCGAGGAAGTAATGGAGCTAAGGGTAGGGATTAGATTTTTTGGGCCTAAGATCTTGTGATTATTCTGAACTGGTTTAACTCCTTGTGGGGAAGAGTGTAAGGGATTTCAGGGAATAATTTTTCTTCCTCTTTTTGGTGTGAGTTACTCATTTAAGGAGTACTCAATGTGTGTGGGCAGTCTTGAGAATGACTAGACATGCATGTCGTATGTTTTGAATCTACAGGCTGTGTGAAATGTTATATAACAAATATTGTCAGCCATTCATTCTTCTGTCCCTCCTTCTAGTGCCAATTCTATTGAGGGGTCCTAAATCCATTTAATTCAATAACAAGAACCAAACTTTCCATCGAGGCCCAATTAGACTCTACAACATTTGATAGTGGAATGGTTCTCTAGATATTGCGATCCAACAAATTAATCGATGGGCTTTACATAGTGATTGACAAGATATCTTCTCACGGAAATCCTCCTTCTGCTTGAACATTCTCTTTTTTTTTATTTTCTCTTATAGGAGGGTCTGATACAAGAAATGTGTTGGTATAAACCAGTTGAGTAACAAAGGGGAAAAGATTAACTACTGAATAAGGCTGAGCTTAGGATAACCCTTGTGCTCAAGCATGTAGACAATGATTCTTACACCTACAACAAGCCTAGTAATAATACATCAACTTGCTAGTATTCCAATTGATGGGTGTTCTATATGCACTAAAGCCCTCAATTAAATTGTCAACCAGAGGTAAGTAAACTTAGAGTTGTAGCACTATATGTGCCAAGGCAGAAAATCTAGAGGAAGTATGATCTAACTAAGGATTAATCTATTTAAGCAATGACTATCAATTAGAAAATCCTATTAAATAACTTGAACTATGTACCATAAACAACTTTAAACAATGGATCGATGGATTATTACTAAAGAAGCAAATCAAAACCCTACTTTGAACAAGTTAACCTATTTAATATAAATAATTTATTCAATCTATTCAATTTAATGAGCAAAAAAATAACAAGTTAATCTATTCAATATATTCAATCTAATGAGCATTAGCAACTAAGCAAGTAAGAAATCAAACAACTAACCTATTAAAACTTATTCAACAAGTAAACCTATCAAAATTATTCATAAATTAAACTCATCAAAACTATTCAACAAGTAAACTCTATTCTTAAGACAAAACTCATGATCATCTCTAATCTACAAAGGGAAAATCTTAACCTACTTACTCAAAAGCATCATGAATGTGTTAAGCCCTAATATTGGCTCATTACCCCTTAATTGGGACATATTAGATTAGTAATGTTATTTTATTTATGTCGGCTTTAGGCCATTAGTTGTAATTTATATTAGTAATGTTATTTTAATTATGTCAGCTTCAGGCCATTATTTGTAATTATTCCTCCTAGTCTCCTATATATACAAGGGAGACATTTTCATTTTGAATCATCTTGGACTGGAAAATTTAAGTGGGGTAAAAGGAGGTTGCCCCCTCAAAGAGGCTTATTATCTGAAATTGTCTCTTTTTCAAGGCATTGAGTACTTTTCCTGAGGTTTTTCTATGCTATATTGATGTTTGGTTCTTAACATATGGTATCAGAGCTCAAGGTCTTGGGGTTTCGCTGCTACATCTGATACACCATGGAATTTTCGCTATAACTTTTTTTCTACAACGTTTCAGAAGGAACTGCTTGGATGGTATTTAGTAGACAGATCAAGGTACGTTGGGTTCAAAATTCAGCTCCTGAGGCTTTATACTTTTAGAGATACAGCCTGTACAAGATAGGGTTCTGGAATCATCCTG
>JASDQU010224578.1:1087-17583 GCA_032191745.1 Picea mariana | reverse complement strand
GCCATTCATATATCTAGAAAATTTTTCTTCATCTCTCTCTCTTTTTTTAGTTCTAATGTTTAGCCTATAGAACTCCTCTGTGTACTCCTTAACTGTCATCCCCTTCTGTCTTAGGTTCTACATCTTCTTGAATAGATTGATTTGATCATCTTTGGGCATGAACTTAGCCTTTAACTTAGCTACCATTCTGTCCCAACTCTTTATCTTTTGTTTTCCTTGGCTCCTCCTCTCATCCTGCAGTTCATCCCACCACAGTGCTGCATGTCCTTTGAGCCTGGTGACATCTTGTTTCACCTTTCTCTCTTCATCGGCATCTTCATAGTCAAAATTTTTGTCCATGGATATTATCCAATCTAGTAGCTCTTCAACATCTAAATTGCCTTCATACATTGGGATCTCTATCTTGGCTCTGCCTCCCAATCTAACAACTGCTCTTAGCAAGCGTTCTTCAGCGACATCCTCTCGTACAACTTCTTCAACTTCTACTACTTCACTCTCTACATCGTTGATGTCTCTAGCATCAGGTGCTCGTCTCTGTGCTGCCTCCATCACCTCTAATCTTGCATGAAGTTATCACATCTCCCTTTATAAAGCTCAATTGGATAAAGGTGATTCTGCTTATCTCCTTGGTGGCATTGTGTTGACTGTCTGTCACATACAGAGTACAACTTTGAGTTCTTCTGTCTCTTCTCCTTTGCCTGCTATCTGCAAGAAAAACTTTGTTTCTGATACCACTTGATGAAGACCCCCCTTCTCTCCTAAGGGTTGCGTGACCTCCCAGTCTAGGATCGATCAAGAAACTGTGTCAGATTGACTCTTTGGGTCTCTGCTAAAGTCCAAACCCACTTACACAGGTCCTTCCTCTAGATCCACAAGTCGTCTGGGGCCCATGGGTTCTCTCCTGAACACTGCCCAACTTCCACATGAACCGGGTGCTATCTCTTCTCGTAATAAGTGCCTTCCTTTCTGTGACCATGATTGTGACCACTCGCTTAACCAACAAGAGCTTCGTGACTTCTCATGTCAGGTGTTTGCACCTGCGCCAACCCCAACTCTCCGACTCCCAAAATCCCAAAGTGGGTCATAGAGTGTGCTAGATCCTCCCTTAACCTTCAATGATGTGACCCCTCACTGTGACCTGGGGCCAACCTCTTGAGTGCTTCGTGATTTTTCATTTTGCATCCTCGGAAGGTTTGATTCGCTTGCCTTCCTAATTTTTGAAATCTAAAATATGGGCTCTCCTTACATTAGATCAATGGTCCACAATCTGTGTGTTCCGGCAGTCTTACCTTCTCCTTCGCAAACTCGTGACTTCACGTTTCACGAAGTTGGAGGGCCACTCCCCTCTCTTCCCCTGATATCCAAACTGGAGAAATTATTGGGACCAGATCTACGGCCCATGGTTTCCTTTGATCAATGACTATAATCGTTTCACGAACTTGGGGTTCGCGAGTTTGCTCGCCTTGTGCACTTCCAAGGGTTAAATCCCGTGCACTTGTCTCTTGATCCAATGACTGTTGATCCACGTGCTCAGATCTAATGGTCTAGATCTGATCTTCTCCCCGCGCTTCCTCTACTCACATGATGTTAATCTAATGGTCCAGATCCCTTCCACAATCGATCTAATGGTTGTTCTTACTTCCCCTCCTAAGATTTATCTTGTGAAGGTCTCGAATTCCCCCGCACTCCTTACACCGAGGATTTTGACAACTCAGATCCAAGGGATTCCTCAAAGAGGAATTTCTCTCGCCCTCCTGGCATTTTCCTTTCTTGTTTCCCCAACTTCTCACAAGTCTCTTCAACACTTAGTCGAATCTTGGATCTGTGCACTCCTTGCACCAAAGCTTTATGCAAGGTTTGAATTCTTGTGGACGATTGTGCATGCCTTGCACCGGTCTCTTTCCACTCCTTGCAAAAGGAAATTTTTGTGCTATCTCTTATGAGCTTCAAAATAGAAAGAGATCCTGTTAACGCACTCCTTGCATTTTGTGTGCACACCTTGCACCACTTCAACAGAAGAGAAACAATTGAAACTTATCCTAACATTCCCAGTTCCATCTATTCATAACGAAATTCATTCATTCATTCATGAAAGCATAATAATAGAGAATTGAAAACAATGTCCACACCATGCATTGGGTCAATTTTCCTCTGTTATATTCAAAGTGAAAATGGCTACAATTGAAATAAAAAAAAAAAACTGAAAACTCAAAAATCTCCTCCTAACTTGCAGTTATCTAACCTGCAACCGGCCTCATTTGGGCATACAAAACCTCTATTTATCTCAAAGGGCTCTTAGGGTTTTCTTCTGGCTACTTGTCTACATCAAAACATAACCTATGGCTATCTTAGTCTAGTCGCATTCCAGAGTCGGAGTGGAAACTCCCACTTCGCTTGCGATCACTCAAACGTCCGTCAAAATATTTTTTCGGCATTGAGTTAAGGTGGATTTCAAAATATCGGCTGCAACTTCCAGCATTGAGGTCTCGTACATATTCCTAGACGTTGATAGGTCTTGCTCCGCGTGCTTTCCAGTGATGCTCCTGCATCAGTTGGCCTATGCTGGAAACATGATTGTTTTTTTGTCTTTCAAGTATGCTCTTTTTCAGTTGATTGTAAATGAATTTATGTGCATGGGATGGAAATGGATCTGCCCAATGATACTGGTTCTCCAGGATGGAACCATTGTTTTTTATAAGCATGGTCTTTGCACATTGTGCATGACATGCACTTTCTTGGCCTTCTACACTGGTCATGTGTTTATTGTCTTTAGAAAAGAACATGTTAGTGCAATTGTGTTTTACATGTATGATATTTTTCAAGTCATGGTATCCAAGTCTAGGCTTCTTAGCAACGTTTTCAAATTATCTAAGATGAGATAGCTTGAAGGAATCATTGTTTCTTGTTGACATTGTCGTTCTTGTACAATCTCTATCAGATGGATCACAATCTTGTTTGACTACATCGAAAGGAAGCACAGTGTGATTGTTATTATGTATTGGATTAACTATTTCTATAATGCTACTGTAGTTTCTTGCATCCATCATTTCCACATTCATTGCAACCTGGATACACTGCAAAGTGCATCCTTCATTGCAATTTTGTGTGGCCAATGGTTCATACTGGACCAAGAGTTCATAGTGAATGTGTGATGTATCTGTTTCAAATGACATAATATCAATTGTTTTATCATAGTTTGAATAAGCATAGTAGCACTCCACAATGCTACTTGCAACGAATGACCAAACCTGTATATTTACTTCAAAATGTGATGACATCCAGTGTAAAAAAAAATGTTCCACCCTCTATATTTCCTTTTTCATATGGAAATGACATGTCTATTAGATATGTTTTCCAATCCCCACCTGCTTGTACTTTTTTTATAACACCATGTGTCAGATGTTGATGCAAACAATGAAAGGCATTATGATTTCCACCTAAAAGTGCATTGTGAAATGACTAGACAATGTATATTCTTAGGGATTTCACATCGAACTCTGTTGCGACCATGTAACAAAGTGCACTGAACAGACTCTCACCACAACTAGTTGTACTAGTTGTTTCCTATCCAATCCCCAACTATGCATGTCCTACATTTGACGCTTCCAATGGAACTCAAGGTCCTTACACATGAGGGACAAGAAGGTATAAGATATTCCAAAATTGAATATGGAAGATATTTTATACAACAATGGTTCGTAATGACCAACAAGAGGATTATTGTCATGGAACAAGATGCAATACATATCTCTACCTAAATTTTCATTGAATACCAAGTACCTTATCTTCCTTGTTACTAACAAAAAGGTGATAGATATATTTAGCCAATTGTCTAGCCAAAGTATGCAAAATGTATCGCCCCATATCCCTCTTTCGTTTTCAGGTTGGTTCACATATGCAGATAACCACATCTTTGAAAGATAGGCACCAAAATCATGAATTCCATACAACTGATACATGAAGTCAAATGCCAATTCATACTCAAATGACTCTACGGAATAAACATATCCATTGTGCAGTCACAAGAGGAAATTATCCACCATGCCATGGTCCAACTCAACTAAATAATAATGGAAATGGAACAGAACTTGAAATGCATAAAAAAGACAGTCTCTTGCAGTGTATGAAAATGTAGACAATCTAAAAGGACTATTGTTACTTAGCAGTTTGTCAATGTTGGTAATCACACTTGACCCTCTGTTCATTTGATATTTCTCAACATCTACTATTTCTCTCATTTTCTAATTTGTGTGGCACAAGTTTATTTCCAAGCAATGTCTAGCAAATTATGCAAATAGGAAGAAAAAGAGAACAATGTCGATACCACAATGCACACTTCATTTCTTTTCCTTTCTTGACTTCTCTTTCTCTAACATTCTCAACTTCAACATTTAATATTCATAGTAACCTATCCCTGAACACAAAATAAATAATGGGTTTGTGACTACATCAGACAAACAACACAAAATAAACTATATTATAGTCGGCTTACTTCTCACATGGAAAGATTGAACGCTCAAGACAAAAAAGTATATGGACATGTCTCCAATACACATGAAAAAGGTGATGCTAGGAATATCGATGGATCTTGTTCTAGCACTCTGGTGGAACAAGGTTCTAGCCCTTGGTTCCCTTTCTTCACCGTATACAAGCACAAGAAGGAAACACAATGAAAAGTGCTAACGACCAAAAGACATTGAAACCCAAGGTCCCCCATTTTTAATTGGGACCTATGGCCCTGAAAGTAAAGAAACAAATTTCCTAAATAATGTACCAGGGAAGATTTTTTGTCTCTATGCCAACCATCGAGACTGCTACTCAAACAAATGTTAAATCCCAGGTTAAATAACAACTAAATTGACACTTCAAAAACAAGGAGGCCGGCAAAAACTTAACAACCACTTCTTCAACAAGCCCATATCACCTACCCGTCTTGAACCAAACCCAAAAAATCTAACATCTATTAAATTTTGAACCAGAGGTCAGTTATAGGCATCGGGTCGATCATTTGAAATATGTCGATGAGCAAAAGACAAGACCGCTAACTATGAATATAATTTTGGCCAAAAAGCAGGCTGGCACTGTGTGAACTTTCATGAATAAATTGCTACAAAATTTTCATTCATGACACTTTTAGAATATATTTCATATATATATATCATGAAAAAAAATGTAAAATTGCATCTAACCTCTTCCTCATGTTCTTGCGTTTGCATCAGATGTAATTGTAATTTTCAAATGTGATTATCTTCTCACAGATCAAACAACACCCACTACTATTCACGTCATCCACAAGTCCTGTAGTGTGCACAATATAAATGAAATGTTCCTTATGACACTACCTTAACTTTGCACAGATCCAATATTGCACAGATATAGAGAATTTGCACTAGAACCAATTTGAAGGATAAATTCATAATTTATGGTCCTAATTGTGCTTTATATGTACAATAAATATGGCATTACTCATCTGGTGCAACAACAAATACATTCGTGAACAAAAAATTAATAAATATTAAATGCAATATATCCCCCAACTACATGCACCCACACTCGATTTCATGATCCAACTGCAACGGCCTATCGCTCCCCCGCCACATTGTTTATGTATTTGCAACGCCACCCCACATACCGACATCCGATATATGCACCTATTGTTCTCCTGCGCCAACACATTGTTCATACCACAACATTTGTTCTACAATAAATATTAAGCAGAGATGTTAATGCACATCACCGTCTCCTATGAAATAAAAAGTGAAAGCTCAAAGACAATTATATTACAGGAAAAAACTATTTTCTTACTTTTTTAATAAAAAAAAGTATTATTGACAGTTTTTTTTTCTATCAATAAAAGAAAACTATATATTACCTTCGATATCAGTCATTACATTACTTAAATTATACTACTTTTTCTGTCACAAATGGGAAACCAGAACAAATGGCTAGCTAAATAGTCTTACGTGTACCCTTATGAACAAAACAATTTCTATCCTTTGTAAACCTTAACAATCTTCCATACATTTTGAATAGGACAAACTCCCAATCTTTTAAAAAATTAACAAAACCAAAAAGAGAGAAACTAGAGGAGCTAGGAAATATGAAAAACCGATTGTTCATGAGTGTTGTAGGCTAGGACAAACTTTTGTCTACAGGTCGGGCAACATTTCTTTTCTGGAGTGTCTGTAAGAGAATCAAACATGAGGTCCATTCGCTGGACAAGAATGCATTGGTTGTGTGTTTGGTCATCGAGTGCCCTCCTCATGTCAAAGATAAGATGAAGATGATCATCTAAGAACCGATGAGGGGTGAGTAGATCCGTCCGTGTTCTCTGGAGGATCCTCTTCCAAGGTTGCGCTATTAGGAGTATTTTGTGCCACTTGCTAGCTGGGTGGAATTTTTTCCTCCACTATGCAACTACTTGTGTCACTTCCGGTGTTACCTCCTTGAACCTGAGAGTCAACCTGAAAATGAGTGGCAATTCTAGTCTTGAGTGGGGTGGTCTAGGGATGAAAGTCGAGTAGAGGAATTTCCTCTTCAAGAGGCAGAGTTTCCTCCTCAGTTGGGCATCTTCCAAAGTAATACATGGGAATAAAGGGGGGTGATGGGGGATTATGAGGAAAATTTGGTCAGTTATGACTAGAGCTGGGAGAGATCATGGCTATTAGAGCTAGCTGCGAGGGGGGAAGCCTATTGCGCATGGTTATGGAGATGTATAAAATCGATCCTCTTTTGCACTTTCCCATATCCCTTGGCATGGCAGAGGATTCCTAGAATAGAGGTGTCGACACTGAGGGGGAAAGAATGTGCAGAGTGAGCAATGGAGGCAGTCAGCTAGAGGTGAAAGAACATATAAGAACTAAGTGACAAGAGTGTCGGTAGAGAAATGTGAATGGTGGAGTGCACCAGGGCTCTTACCTTCATATTATCCTACATAATGATAGAGAGGATCACCATAAAAGTGGAGGTGACAAATTCCCGAAGGCTGGTACCTAATTGATGTAGGAGCATCGTAACCAACCAACAAAGCAAGTGTGAAGGCAAAGACAACTGGAAATGCACCAACACACATTTTGAAAATGTTTTAAATTTAAATGAAGAGACATTAATGTAATAGCCGGGAGACATATTTACATTTATGTTTTGAAGATTGTAAACAGATCTTGAGCGTTGCTCAAATCTGTCGGATAAAGAGGCATTTATTGTAATTTATGAAAAGTTGTTGTAGCTTTTATTTCAGATTAGATAGCTTGTAGTGTAGGAGGGAAAACAGAATAATAGACACCCTCTCTTGTATCATTGTATTATTATTATTATTCATAAATAGAGAATTATGTAAGCTGTTGAGTTGTAGCAGAGAGTTGTAGAGAAGAACCCATGTACAAGAACACTTGAGTTAATATATGAAGCTTTGACTCAATATTCATAGTGTTATTATGCTTGTTGTTTACATCTGTTGAAAGGTATGTTTACAGTTGTTTTGTTTATCTAATTATGAATTTATTTCAATGTTGTGTTATCTATATGATTTAATGATTATGTATGAAGTATGTGAGAGAGGAAGAATGAGTTTCAATTGTTTCTCTTCCTGAGAATTCCTGCAAGGAGTGCAACGAACGTCCGCAAGGTGTGCGTTGACGAAGTTCTGAGTTTTATCTCAGAGAGCTCAGGAGAGATATCATTGTTCTCATATCAACTGAAGTGCAAGGTTATCTCAGAGTCGTGCAAGGTGTGTGCAGGTTGGGCGAGGTCTTGGATTTTACCAATCCAAGAGGAAGATTGAAAGACTGTTGTTGCAAAGAGTGCACAGAGTCGAAGATCCAAATAACCAGAGGTTATTTGAAATTTCTGCAAGGAGTGTGTGCAGGGACCCTTTTGGAAGCCTTGAGTTTGTAAGAGAAAGCTCAGAAGGGATAGAACCTTGGAAGTGTTCAAAGGGAGACAGAGGTCGAAATCCTCTCATAGAAGTCAAGTTCAGGAGGGAGGACGCCAAGTCATTTGGCCAGAAGTCCTTGAGAAGTTAAATTGGACGGTGGAATTGCTTCAAGAAGAAGTGTCGATTTACCGTGGGTCGTTGGATTGAGATCAACAAAAGGCATTGATTTCATCCTTGAATTCCGTCATTTCAGAGTTCGGGCATCAGAGAAGATTGTGACTTGGAGTCGAGAGTCGTGAATTCCCGATTCGCGAAGTCTTGATCCAATTAGAGTCGCCATATCAGGGGAGATTTGAGTCATTGATTTATTACAAGGGTATATTGCGATTTTGGGAATCGACGAAAGGAATTCTTATGTAGCAACTCATCGATACACAAAGTTCTGGGTGCCAAAAATATTGGGCCCTAGGTTTTAATCAGAGGTCACATCGAAGAAAAGTCAAGGGAGGAGTCAAGATCCGTTAGCCCTTTTGATTTTTCAGATATTGAAGAGTCAAGGGGACTTACATCAGGACTCATGAGGTCACGAAGTCTGAATTACCCTTTTGGAAGAATTCGTGGTCATAGCCGTTGGTCACATGGGTGAGATTTAGTGCCTTGTGTATGTTCGCATAAGCATAACTAATAAGGACCTGTGGATACACACACTTGTGCATGTGTTTTAGTTGGATTTCCTATAGGGAAATCGAAGATTCAATCCGACTTAGGTGGGAATTTAGAGCGATCTTAAGATCGGGAGGTCACGTAGACCCTGCTGAGGTAAGGGTGTTGCATTAGGAGTGGTATTAGAGCCTAGCCTTTGAATTTTATTTTTGTTTTTTGCGGGGAACAAATTGAAACAATGCTGCCAAGGAGGAGAGAGAGACCAATTCCTGATCCAGCTGTGGAAAGGGAAATGAGAGAACTACGTGCTCGATTGGATGCTATGGAAACAACACAGAGACAGACAGTTGATGCTGGAGATGTTAGTGAAGCCAAAAGAGAAAATGAGTTTGGAGCTGAAGAATAAGTCACAGCTGAAGATGCCACAGAAGAGCGTCTATTCAAAGCTGTTGCGAGAATCAGAGCCAGAGAAAAAATGGACATCCCGATGTATGAAGGCAAATTAGATGTTGAAGAGATACTAGATTGGTTTAGAGCTCTATACAAATACTTAGACTATGGGGATGTTGAGGAAGATAAGAAGGTCAAACATGTCATCACTAGACTTA
This sequence comes from Picea mariana, assembly GCA_032191745.1. NCBI lineage: Eukaryota > Viridiplantae > Streptophyta > Pinopsida > Pinales > Pinaceae > Picea > Picea mariana. The sequence continues at coordinate 8,436 of JASDQU010224578.1, read as the reverse complement.
AAGGGCATGCAACATTGTGGTGGGATGAACTACAGGCTGACAGGTGTTGTAAAGGAAAACAAAGAATCAAAAGATGGGATAGGATGGTTGCAAAAATGAAAGCCAAATTTATACCCAGGGATTACCAAATTAATCTATTTTGAAGGATGCATAATTTGAGATAGAAGATGATGATAGTGAAAGAATACAATGAAGATTTCTACAGGATGAACATCAGAGCAGGTCATCGAGAAAGTGATGATGAAAAGTTTTCTAGGTACATGAATGGTCTGAGATATGACATTCAATATGAGATGAGCATGATGACAATAAGGAACGTATAATATGCTTATCAAATGGATTTGAAGGATGAATAAAAATTGGCCCGAAAGCAAGGTCAAAGAGGCAAAGGTTGAATTCAGAGTAGAGGCAAAGCAATTGTCTAGGACAGGACTCAGAAACCAAAGGAGGAAGAAAAGAAACCTCATACTCACCCTGAACGAGGACAAAGTTCACAGGGGAGACAGTATGTCAACATAAACACTTTTCCATGAGCAAGAGGAAGAGGAAGAGGCAGAGGAAAAGGCAGAGGAGGTGAGATAAAATGTTTTGGTTGTGGAAAAATTAGACACAAGTCTTTCAAATGTCTTGATAAGAAGAGAAATGGAGGTGAAGCTCACATTTCAGAAGTGCAAAGGAGAAATGTTGAAGCAGAAGATGCATAAGGCGGAAGATCACTCATGATGAGGAAAATTCTCTTGAAACCAGAGAAGGAGGTAGAGAATCTAGTCCAATTAAACAGTTTGTTCAGAACTGCTTGCAAGACCAAGGATAGGATATGCAAGGTAATAGTGGATAGTGGAAGCACAGACAATCTAGTATCCACAAAAATGGTGGAAAAGATGGCATTGGAGACTGTTGCACATCCGAGCCCATACAAAGAATTGTGGTTACAAAAGGGACATCAGGTAACTATCACTAAACAATGTTTAGTTAAATTCAAGATAGGAGGTTACAATGATGAAATTTTATGTGATGTCATTCTCGTGGATGTCTGTCATCTTTTAATGGGGAGACCATGGCAATATGACATAAACGTTGTTCATGATGGGAGAAAGAACAATTACACCTTGGAGAAGAATGGTAGAACACATATGTTGTTGTCGATTAAGGATAAGGAGGGGAAAACAGAAGCGAGTAATACTATACTTCTCATGAGTTAGAAGGAGATTCTTGGTGAAGTCAAGAAAGAAGAAGAAATGTAGTTTGTTGTGGTGAGAAATCCTAGAGTCATATTTACCAGTACCAAGATAGATGATCTACCTGGAGAGATTCGGGAACTGCTGGAGGAGTTTGTCGATATCGTAGTGGATGAATTACCTTGTTTGTTGCCACCTATCAGAGGCATAAGCCATCACATTAATCTTATACCTGGAGCAAGTTTTCCAAACAAAGCAGTGTATAGATTGACACCACGGGAGAATGAAGAGGTTAAGAGCCAAGTCAAAGACTTGATGGACAAAGGATTGGTTAGAGAAAGTTTGAATCCATGCGCTGTACCTACAGTGTTAAGCCCAAAGAAGGATGGTGGGTGGAGAATGTGTACAAACTCGAGAGCTATAAACAAGATCACCATCAGGTACAGATTTCCTTTACCAAGGATGGATGACTTGATGGATTGCTTGAGTGGAGCAAAATTTTTTTCAAAAATTGATTTGAAAAGCGGATATCATCATATTAGAATGAGAGAAGGTGATGAATGGAAGACAACATTCAAAACAAATGAACGGTTGTATGAATGGCTTGTCATGCCATTTGGTTTGACAAACGTTCCAAGTACTTTTATGAGATTGATGAACGCACTCTTGAATGATTTCATTGGGAAATTTGTGATTGTGTATCTTGATGATATACTGATCTTCAGTAAGACTGAGGAAGAGCATCTGAAGCATTTAGTTGCAGTGATGAGAAGGTTACAACAAGAGAAAGTGTTTATAAATTTGAAGAAGTCATCTTTCATGAAGAAAGAGCTCATTTATTTTGGGTTCATAATCTCTTCAAACGATTTGAACATGGATCCTGAGAAGGTAAAAGCAATCAGAGATTGGCCATCACCAAAGAGTATCTTTGAAGTTCGAAGCTTCCATGGATTGACTAGTTTTTATAGGAAATTCATCAGAAATTTTAGTGTGATATGTGAACCAATGATGGAAACAGTCAAGAAAAGACATAAATCTTTTCATTGGATGGAGGAAGCAGAGAAAAGTTTCAAGTTGCTGAAGGAGAAGATAACTGGACAACCAGTTCTGTTTTTTCCAGATTTCAGCAGGACATTTCAAGTCAGGTGTGACACATGTGGATTTGTGATTGGAGCAGTCTTAAGCCAAGACAACAGACTGATTGCATACTTCAGTGAGAAACTGAATGATGCAAAGATAAAATATTCCACATATGACAATGAATTTTATGCATTCATACAGGCGTTGACAAAATGGAGATATTTCTTGGTTCTGAAAGAGTTTGTCTTGTATAGAGATAACCATGCTTTACAATTCATAACTTGACTGGAGAAATTGAACCAAAAGCATGCAAAATGGGTTGAATACATGCAGAATTTTACTTTTGTCATAAATCATATTTCTAGAACTGCTAACAAAGTTGTTGATGCTTTGAGCAGGAAATGCTTGATTTTGCAGAAATTTAGAATAACTACCTTAGGTTTTGATAACCTCAAGGAGATGTACAAATATGATGTAGATTTTAAAGAATCTTATGAATCATATGAGAATCCAGTTCTCAGAGATAGGAGCCAATGGATTGAATATATGATTCAGGATGAACTATTGTTCAGGGGTAATCAGTTGTGTATTTCGAAGAGTTCTATGCAAGAGAACCTCTTGAAGGAAAAGCATAGTGGGGGATTGGCTGGACATTTCGGCCATGAAAAATCGTTCACGTAATTGAATAGCTCATATTATTGGCCAGGGATGAGGATATATGTCAAGAAATTCATGAATAGATGCAGAATTTGCCAACATGCGAAGGGAAAAAGATAGAATACAGGGTTGTATAAGCCATTACCGATACCAGAAAGGCCATGGGATGTGATAAGTATGGATCTTGTATTAGGAATGTCGAGGACGTAGAGGGGTTGTGATTCCATCTTCGTGGTAGTCGATATATTTTCTAAAATGGCACATTTCATTCCAAGTCAGAAAACCAGTGACGCAACACATGTTGCCAATCTGTTTTTCAAAGAAGTTGTTAGACTTCACGGCTTACCCAAGAGTATTGTATCAGACAGGGATACCAAATTTGTAGGTCATTTCTGGAGGACCTTATGGAAGAATCTGGAGACTAAATTATCCTTTATCTTATCATATCACCCTCAGACGGATGGATAGATTGAGGTAGTGAATAGAATCTTGGGAGATTTGTTGAGGAGTTTGGTAGTTGAACATCACAGTCAATGGGATCAGATTCTACCACAAGCGGAATTTGCATACAACGATTCACCAAATAGGAGTACATGACAAAGACCATTCCAGATCGTATATGGGATGCAACCAAGAGGAGTTTCTGATTTGAGGGACTTAGGACTGAATGAATTCTGGAGTGCTAGCGCAGAAGATTTTGCAGTGGGAATGTAGGAACTCCATAGTAAAGTCAAAGAGCGATTGTAGAATTCTAGCCAGGAATACAAATGTCGAGAAGATCACCACAGGAGAGAGATTCAATTTGAAGTAGGTGATTTGGTTCTGGAGCATCTCAGAAAAGGAAGGTTCTCAAGGGGAACATATAATAAGCTAAAAATGAAGAAAATTGGGCCATGTAAAATTTTGAGGAAATTCGAAGCCAATGCTTATGAAATTGAATTACCAGATGGGATAGGAATATCGTCGATATTCAACATAGCAGATATGTATCCTTACAGAGAAGATGAAGTAGAAGGATCAAAGGATCAGAAGGAAGTCCAATGGGTTAAACAGATGCTTGTAGATGAAAAGCCACAGATGGAAAGGATCATTGATCATAGAGTCAACAAGAAGACCTGAAGAAAAACATATTTTGAATACTTGGTGAAGTGGAAAGGACACCCGATTGAAGATGCCAGTTGGGAAAGTGAAGACGATATCCAAAGACATGGACAGACAGTGTAGTAGCTCATGAACATGAGTTCACAAAATTTTCAAGCCAAGGGAGTATGATGCAGGAGCATCGTAAGCAACCAACAAAGCAAGCACGAAGGCAAAGACAGATGGAAACGCACCAACGCACATTTTGAAAATGTTTTAAATTTAAATGAAGAGTCATTAATGTAATAGCTAGGAGATGTATTTAAATTTATGGTTTGAATATTGTAAACAGATCTTAAGCGTTGCTCACATTTGTCAAATAAAGAGGCATTTATTGTAATTTATGAAAAGTTGTTGTAGATTTTATTTCAGATTAGATAGCTTGTAGTGTAGGAGGGAAAACAAAATAATAGACACCCTCACTTGTATCATTGTATTATTATTATTATTCAGAAATAGAGAATTATGTAAGCTGTTGAGCTGTAGCAGAGAGTTGTAGAGAAGAACCCATGTACAGGAACACTTGAGTTAATATATGAAGCTTTGAATCAATTTTCATGGTGTTATTATGCTTGTTGTTTACATCTATTGAATGATATGTTTACAGTGGTTTTGTTTCTCTAATTATGCATTTATTTCAATGTTGTGTTATCTGTATGATTTCATGATTAATGTATGAAGTCTGTGAGAGAGGAAGAATGAATTTCAATTGTTTCTCTTCCTGAGAATTCCTGCAAGGAGTGCAGCGAATGTCCGCAAGGTGTGTGTCGATGAAGTTCTGAGTTTTATCTCAGAAAGCTCAAGAGAGATACTGTTGTTCTCATATCAACCGAAGTGCAAGGTTAGCTCAGAGCCATGCAAGGTGTGCACAGGCTAGGTGAGGTATTGTATTTTACCAATCCAAGAGGAACATTGAAAGACTTCTTTTACAAAGAGTGCACAGAGTCAAAGATCCAAATAACCAGAGGTTATTTGAAATTTCCGCAAGGAGTGCGTGCAGGGACCCTTTTGGAAGCCTTGAGTTTGCAAGTGAAATATCAGAAGGGATAAAACCTTTGAAGTGTTCAAAGGGAGACAGAGGTTGAAATTGTCTCGCAGAAGTCAAGTTCAGGAGGGAGGATGCCAAGTCATTTGGCTAGAAGTCCTTGAGAAGTTAAATCAGACGATGGAATTGCTTCAAGAAGAAGTGTCAATTTATCATGGGTCGTTGGATTGAGATCAAAAAGAGGTGTTGATTTGATCCTTGAATTTCTTCATTTCAGAGTTCGGGCATCAGAGAAGATTGTGACTTGAAGTCGAGAGTCATGAATTCCTGATTCGCGAAGTCTCAATCCAATTAGAGCCACCATATTAGGGGATATTTGAGCCATTGATTTACGACAAGGGTATATTGTGATTTCGGGAATCGAAAAAACAAAATGTTATGTAGCAGCTCGTCGATATGTGAAGTTCCGGGTGCCGAAAATACTAAGCCCCAGTTTTTAATCAGAGGTCACATCGGAGAAAATTCAAGGGAGGAGTCAAGATCCATTAGCCCTTTTGGGTTTTTGGAGATTGAAGATTCAAGGGGACTTACATCAGGACTCATGAGGTCGCGAAGTCTGAATTACCCTTTCGAAAAAGGTCATGGTCATAGCCATTGGTCACATGGGTGAGAGTTAGCGCCTTGTGTATGTTCGCACATGCATAACTCATAAGGACCTGTGGATACACACACTTGTGCATGTGTTTTAGTTGGATTTCTTGTAGGGGAATCGAAGATTCAATCCAACTCAGGTGGAAATTTAGAACGATCCTAAGACTAGGAGGTTGTGCAAACCCTGCTGAGTTAGGGGTGTTGCGTTATTAATTCTGTACGTCGGGCCTGGTTCGCGTGGGGGGGCATTAAGCCTTCTAGAGCTCCCCAACTCACTACCATTAATCTTGACTGAGTGTGGGTTATTCAAACTAAATGGGAGGGGGTTTGGAAGTACGGGTTAATAACTCCTTGTTCTGCCAAATGCCACCTATCTCCTTTTGGAGTCCACTTGTCACCTTATCCGGGAGAGAATAATATTGGAGAACCAGCTCCTTACAATGTAGCTTTAGCTACAAGTTTTGGGACTTTCCTATGTCTATGAATATGGAATTCTACTTGGAATTGACTCCTTCATTAGCTATCTTTTCTGCAACCTTGTTTGCTTCACGTCTAATGTGCGAGGTTATTAGAGTGAGAGAGATATCTAGAAGCTCTTGCAAGATGTTTAGGGTACCCAAGAGTCACCATATTGAAGTAATTTCTACTGGATCCTTTCCAGTTATGATTTTGGAAGAAAGATTGATGATTACCTTGGAGTCCCCTTTGTTGGACACACTGACTACACTAATAGGGGGGAGGTGAACAGTGTAAGGTTATTTTTCACAAAACTTCCCTTTCACAAAACTCATTAGTTAGCAATCACCTTTTACTCATTACTTATTGTTGTCATTTATAACTAGTTAAATGTGAACATACATCAACAACATATATAAGCAACATATCATCAATAAATCATCACCACAAGGAACAAAAAGAACACAAGATGTATGTACAATTTTCTTTTTATTACGAACTACAATCCTTGGGTTTATCAACAACAACTGAATAGAGTACAAATCTACAAGAGAATCATCTCTATAATGAAAGAATCAGCTTACACCCTCAACACCAACTGAGATGAGGCAAGAATCCTAAATAGATATCAATCTGTCAAAATGTGGGGGGCCTATCTATAGTGCAACATGCATATGTACGCACCCTACCAGTAGTAAAACTCACGTATGTACGTGGCCAGTCTGTACTACAGCCTGCGTATCACATCTAAGTTACTTAGGGTTTTCTGTTCAAGATCAACTCAAATCCTTTGCAACCTTCAATCACATTCTCTTCTATCTTTGACTGTCCAAACTCACCCATAACCAATCACAACACATCGAAGCTCTCCAACAAATTACTCATTCTTCTCAACCATACAATATGAATTCTACTCATCATGTATAAGAAACCAATATACTATAGCAATCATATCAGTACTGAATCATAAGAGTGTTTCTCACTCCGTCAACCAACACACCCCGCATCACAATAGCCATACCAAGAATGCCTTAAGCATTCTCTACACAACAATCAAGAGTATCCATCAAGACAACAATTTAACCATACCATAAATTCTATGGCATATCTGAGCCCATAGAATGCAGATCTGGAACTTTCTTCAGTCTTCAAGAGCTTGTCATCATCTCAACCACAAGTCTTCATAACTTCATCCATTGTAC